>PVIU01002030.1:124317-186254 GCA_004026605.1 Ondatra zibethicus
CCATTTTTACTATATTGATCCTTCCAATCCAGGAGCATGGGAGATCCTTCCATTTTCTGGTATCCTCTTCGATGTCTTTCTTCAAGGTCTTAAAGTTCTTGTCAAATAGATCTTTCACTTCCTTGGTTAGGGTTACCCCAAGATACTTTATGCTATTTGTGGCTATTGTGAAAGGTGATGTTTCTCTGATTTCCCTCTCTGTTTCTTTATCCTTTGTGTATAGGAGGGCTACTGATTTTTTTGAGTTGATTTTGTATCCTGCTACTTCACTGAAGGTGTTTATCAGCTGTAGGAGTTCTTTGGTAGAGTTTTTGGGGTCACTTATGTACACAATCATATCATCTGCAAATAACGAAAGTTTGGCTTCTTCCTTTCCAATTCGAATCCCCATGATCTCCTTATTTTGTCTTATAGCTATTGCTAGGACTTCAAGCACTATATTAAAGAGGTATGGCGACAGTGGACAGCCTTGTCTTGTTCCTGATTTTAGTGGAATCGCTTTGAGCTTCTCTCCATTTAATTTGATGTTAGCTGTCGGCTTGCTATATATTGCTGAGTTTCATATTCTTAAGAATGGGACTACATGTGTTTTTTATCCTACTTTTGTTTGTCTAAATTTTCTCATTTTTAAAGCAATGATTTGAATTGCTTTTGTAACAAGAACAAAGGTAAGAAAAAGTGAGCTTAATAAAATAAATGGTAAAACACAAGAAAATTGCATGTTTTGTGAGAATTTATATTTTTCTCTCTCTCTTTTCTAGCATAAGCAACACAGAATAATCTCCTGAAAATAAATTATAGGTACAAAGCAGACAGTTTAAAACAATTCTTAACTTTGGAAAATTGATTTGAAAATGTAAACTTTCATAAATAGCTAAAAAAAAAAAAAGAGGCAGGGGCTATTTTGGTGGCAAGTCACCAGCAATTTTAAAAGAATTCTCTCACTGAGCTCATTGTTTCTAAAAGTAGTTGATTCCTGTACAGAAACACACATAACAGTGATAAGCACTTGTTTAAGATATAAAGATGCAAGTAGGTCTGGACCCACCACCTAGTTTAGGAATAGAATCATATCAGGACTCCTAAGACCTCTGTGTTGACTCCCCCGCCATTTACTCTGCCTCCCTGAAATGAGTAATGAGCGCTGGGAGTTGGTGTCACTAAACAATGTGCTGCTTTATATATTTTAAAAGTGAGATATTATATATATAATATGATATATAATTCTTATGTATGATATGTATTCTTATATTATTTATATGCATATATTCTTCAGTTTACAGATATTGGTAGTCTCATTCATGCTGTTTGTAGTTCATTCTCACCTGTATTATTTAGCCCTTTCTGAAGATATTATAATCTCCCCTTTCCCTCTTGTTCTACCTCCCCGTGCCCTCACTGTCCTTCCTCTTCTCCCTCCCACCTGTCTTCTCTCCTCTCCCTGGGTTCTAGCAATCAGTGTGGGTGGAAGCTTCCACCAGGAATGGGAATGTGTTGGAATATGAATATTTTCAAAATTAGTAGATAATTTCACATATGTTTCAAACAGCTCCTTGTACGATCAGCAGTTTGATTTAGAAGATATGTGAGGGTTAGAGAAATGCCTCTGGGTAAACTGCTTACTGTGCAATATGAGGACCTATGATTAGAACTCCAGAACCCACAAAAAAGCTCAGAATAATCCACACAGACACAGTTAGATCCCTGGGGCTAGTTGGCCACTCATTGTTGCTAGAACAGCAAGTTCCAGGATAAATGAACAGTTCTGTCTCAAAATACAAGATTTGGGAGAGATTAAGGATGACACCAAACATCATGGTTGTCTGGCATGAAGGAATTCACTTGCACACATATGCAATATGTATTGTATGTGTTACACACATACAAACACATACACACACAGAGTGAGCAAGCGAGAGAAAGAGATTACTCCACTGAACATGAAATTCACGTTTTTAATACTATACAACTGAGGCAGAAGTAGAGTGCTTGATTTTGTAGACTTATGTATGCCATCACTAATATTGCTCCATTAGTAAATGTTATGAAATTGTGAGTGTATTAATGTCCTTTTGGAATTTTACTGCTTCAAAAACAAATTGGAAGTATGGTCAATATTTCAGACTCTGACTTCAGTTTATCTGTTTCTTTTCTGTCTCAGGTAGGGGCCCTGCTCCCTCTGCATCTGCACTGTCTGAGTGTGGGTCCAACATCTGTTCCTCTTCCTGCGATCCACTCCTGTCTCAACTCGCTTATATGGTGCCATCTGTATTTCTTCACCCCCCCCTTATTTTTCAATCCATGCCCTTTTCAAAGATGAGAACCTCATCCTGACATGGGTTGGTCAGATAACTTATGAAAATCTCTCTTCTATGTAGTTGTGTGGTATGTTTTAAGAAGTTTAGTTTATGCCTATTTAGGACTTCATTTGTATCTGTCCCCACAAACTCTTGATGCTCTAGTCATGAGGCAAGTTGTCTAGTACATATTATCTAGTTATTTTCAGTCTACAATATAGTGAACTGTTTTGTGTGTCATTTTTATGATTAGCCTCTTAGTTTTACATATTCAGATTGTACTGAGATACTTCACACTTACCACTGTGTCAAGATATATAGCCATTTATTTGATTCTGTGCCTATATTTCTATTTCCATGGTAAAATGTAAAATTGTGTGCTGGCACATGAACATGCACATATATACATGCACAGATATATAAGTATGGACACTTACATACACTTAATTCATAGGCACACACACATATGGACACTCTTGACATGTATAGACCCACTTACCCCTACACTCTCACACAAACATGCATATACATATACCTAGAAGTATAGGACATATATACACTTACACACAAATGCACATGCATGCACACATATATGTGTATCCTACATCCACTTGCATGCATATGTATATGCACACATAACACATGTCTACATGTATACATACATGCCCCACTCTAATGCAACTATACACATACATGTGCACACAAACACAATCCCTTTCATCTACTCACATGCATACTCACACATAAAAACTGATACAAGCAACATACATGCACAGACACATTCATATGTACACACACATTTACACATATGCAATACACACTATTATATGTAGACACAATCTACATACATGCATGTACCAACACACAGAGGAACATACACAAAGAATAAGAGTTCTCATGTTGCCAATGTGAAGGGAATCTTAGAAAGCATCTAAATCTCTACATAGACACCAAAAACAAGCAAATAGAAAGGGTAGGATATCTAAGTGTCAGTATGCATGAAAATTACAATGGCAAAGCTATGAAATATGAAGCAAACACTTCAAGTAGTGTACAAGGAGGAATAACTCATAGATTTTAATTTCTATACCATTTACCTCCTCATGTGCTTTTGGGCATTATATCCACGTGCCTTCTGGTATGTTTCTATACTGCAGTCTTACCCTCCAGTTAAAGTGACAGTATTTGTGGTATGTCTGAGGTTAGGAGTGTAGAGTACCATATTAGATTGAGTTTCCAAGACACAGATGCTGAGATTTGCCTGTCGGAGTCACAGGAGCATTTGTAAACGAGAGAGGGAAACTGCATTGGACAGAGGGAGCTGAGCTCACATGAATTCATAATGGCATCTTTAGAAGCTCTCTCCAGTCGTCTAGGCTTGGATGGCTTCCAGTTGTCCCTAGCTGGGGCAACCTTTCCATAAGTTTACCTTCCAGCTGACTATGGGCAGTGATGTGACATTGGGCGAGGTGGCCAATCTATTTTACGAAAATAGATCCTGGTTCATAACTCAGCCGTCAGCAGTGTGTAGGCTTAGCTGGGAGGATGAGCACTGGGCTATGGGATTGGAGGGTCTGGATGGTGACAGTATCTAGTGCAGTTACTGTAAAGTAGACAGCTACTGAACCACAGAAGTTAGAATAAGTAAGGCGGGGGAAATGGAGACTAGTTTGTGGAATCCCTAGAAGAATAATTTCACGGCAGCAAACTGTTCCCTGCTGCTGTGATCATGTGCTTGATGGATCTAGAGGGCATGTCCTGCAATGGCCATTTTTGTGTGGTTTGGTATGTAACTTAAAGAGCTGAGCAGAGAGCCCCGGGTCTTTGTTTTCTGTCATCTAGAGAAGAAAATAGTGAAACTAGGAAAAGAACGAAGACGTTAGGAAATGCCAAACAGAGACCGAGCAGGAAAGCCTGGGAGGTTGTAGGAGTGAGCTAGCTAAGGAAAGTCCTTAGTAGACAGCTACTTTCCACCTCTGTGCTTCTGTTTTCATCCTTGGTTAGAGCTGAACCCATTCTCTTTGCACCAGAAAGCAGCATGGGACACTGTGGTAAGGTATGAGAGTTTGCGCTGTGGTTTCTCCTCGCTCAAGTTCAGGATTTTTTTTTTCTACAATTAATTGACCTTAGGACATGCCCATGACAAACTCCAGCTTCTATTTACTCATCTCCAAAATGGGTATGACATTACTTATCAGGGCTGTTAGGAGTATCATTAATAACTTGAAACAAAGATTGTAACCATCACCAAAGTTAGAGGCTCAGTGACCATGGTCTTCCAAGCCAGAAAAAAAAATGCTAAGATTATGGAAATCATGTCATGTGTGTGACAGCTCCTAATCAGGCTTTTAAAGGAATAATTTTGTATTATCTTTGAATAAAAGACAAAGCAAGGAAGATAATTAGGTGATAGACTGACAAAAAGGTGAGAAATGGATATTATGCATGTATGTGTTTTAGCCATCAACACAGAGAAAAGAGGCAGTTCGGCATTTGGGCATCACAGCTTCACTGACACTGGGTGAGGCTGGATACCAATCTGCAGAAGGACCTTTTTTATTTTGAATTTGATTAGAGAGTCAGGCTGAAGCCGTTGACATCACAAATCAGTAGATGATAGGCCTCTTTGGCTCATGGGAATCCTAGTATGTCACACACCTTCATATTTGTGATGGCCAAGTATGTCACTTGATTTATTAAACATCTTGGTCAGTTCTTAGGAAGATGCAGGAATCAGATGCCAGAGACAGAGCTTTGATGTTACATGCGCACACAGACACACGGACAAATACTCACATACACAGACACATACACACACCTACCTCATATTGCTGTGTTTGTCAGGGCCAGTTCTGTCATTTGGACCTTCGATTAGCCTGAGTATACCCAAATGACTCTGTGTCTGTCTTTGCTTCTCCCTTTCCTGCCCTTCTGCCCATCCAGAGCCTCAGCAAGTGTCATTTCTCTGCCTTATCACCAGCTACATCACTCTTCCCGTAGTTCTGTAATGTCTATCTCACCTGACATCGTGAGAGACAAGGAAAAGGCAAGTGTAAGAAGAAAGCTTCTAATTATGAAGGAAAATAAAACAGAAGAACTTGCCTTTTATGTACAGAAATGGTATGATCGAGTATTATCATTAAAATCTCATTAACAAGTGATTATTATAAATGTTCTGTTGTAAACTAGTAAAGAAAACCTGTTCTTATCCCCAGGTACCTGGTTCTTTCATACAGACGTCACTTGCAGAATCAACTGATTACTGCCTGCTGTGTCCCTACCCTCACCTCTGACTCATCCTTGTCACTAGTGTCATTAGTATGAGTCACACTGAGTGGAGAGAGAGGATCAAAAACGAGAGAGGTGACAAAGACTCCTAAGTTTGGGTTGAGGACTTCTGCAGGATCGTTACACATCTTGAATTTTAGTGTGTAAGTTGAGAATGACTCTTGGTAAGCTCAAATAAGCTTACTTCATAAAAACTATGCATTTAACAGTTGTGGCCTGAGATCTCCATATATTTCATTCTCTTTGATCATTGTTATTTTGAAACACAGACTTATGTAGCCCAGGTTGGCCTTGAACTTACTATGTAGCAAAAGAGGGCTTCAAAATGATCTTCCTACCTCCTGCTCTTAAAGGCACTGCTATGACTGGCCTGATGCTTACTTTGATTTATAAACAATATTTGGATATGGTATCTGCTCCAATAGTTTGCATTTAGATGAAAAGAGCAGAAATAATACAAAAGAATGTCATAATACTAATAATAAAGCACAGTGCTAGCTGAATGTTTTGTATTTTCCAGTTAACATTTCTTAGTATTTTAAGTATCTAAACTCTTCCAATTTTCATAATGTCCCCATAGGTGCACTCAGGTCCTCTCATGGACTAGGTACTTCAGAAGGTCAAGGGACTTAGCTCAAGGTCACACAAGCTGATGTTATTCTCATTTGTTCGGTATGGTAGCACAGTATCATGAACCTCTATGTTCCTTGTGACTGTAAAAGAAGATCTTGAATCCTGGATTTGAACATGGGGGATTTGAGAGTCGTTTTGGAAGCAGTGAGCTGCAAAGACAGACCTGGTTGGGATAAGAAATTGATCAAATGAAAATGGATGAAGAGAATGGCAAGATCTTTCCAAGGCAGGAGGAACTCAGCGTAGGGTGAAGGATGTGGAGAAAGGCATGACCACAGACTACTAGGTGAGCATGCCAGCATGGGAGCAGGGACAACACACATGAGAAACAGAGGCCCTTGTGCAGGTGGTAGGTAAGGAGAGCTCTCCAGAGGGTAGCAAAGGTGTCTGATCCTGCAGCTGCAGAAGCTTAGAGCTTTCTCACAGGCCATTTACTTTTTTGCCTGTTTATTTTTGTTTCAGGACAGTATGGCCCAGCATAAGCATAGAAAGCTAGACCAGAAGTCAGAAAAGGAGGGCTGAACACTGTAGGAAATAACCATCTGCTTGTTTCCTAGATCTGAACAGAATTTAGCGGATATGAAAGTGTCCTCTCCCTGGCTTTACTGAACTATAGTTGACACAGAAAACTGGTTTGTGTTTACAGGACACAATGCGGTGTCTTCACGTGTAGATACCTTGTGAAATGATTATCATAGAACCAAGCTAATCTATATACAAATTTATGTACGTGTGTGTCTCTCTGTGTGTGTCCCCTCATTTAGGTATTCTTTTACTGTGAGTATAGTGAGAACATTTGAGATCTATTCTCTTAGCAAGTTTCAAACATATACTACACTATTGGTCTCCAAACCCCTGCGCCCTGCCTTCCGGGACCCACAAGTGTCTGCTTCTTTCTCTGATGCCCTGACCTTTCTTTGTCAGTCTCCCTTTCTCACTCTCCATCTGCCCAGTGTCATGCTGCCTGAGCTCTGTGAGTCTCTATGGGATCCTTCCATCCCACTCCTCTCCTAACAGCCACATCATCCTCATAGTATCGGGTGCCATCGGTATTCTGATGCTGTCTGCATTATCCAGAGTTCTGACCTTTCGTCTAAGCTCCAGGCTCATATATTCAATTAAACCTCTCTATTTACATATCTCATGAGTACGTCGAATCCAACACTTCTGGCACACAGTCCACACTCTTATCACCTGGTATGAGCTACAACCTCCTCCTCCTCTTCCTGTTTTTGTAATGATGCCATTGTTCTTATGCTTTCCTGACCCAGCAGCTTAGGTTTTAGCTTTCAAATCTCTATCTCTTTTGAACAGTTTTTTTTTTAAACTGGGCACATGTCACATTTGGGGTTTTCCAGCATCTTACAAATACTTCATATGTATTAGTCCTACCCTGCAACCTAGAAGTAAGCCCAATTTTCAGCTTGCTTTGCAGTGCAGATGGCTGCAGCGGACCAGGGCTTGCTCTAATGGGTGCTTTCCAGGTGAAGTTTGAGTCTGACATCTTAGGCATAAGAACCAGGACCATGCAGGGCATCCACCTTGCCAATATGACTGCTTTAGGGGTGTCTGGATCTTAGGTACCAACTGAAATTGCAATAGGATTGCTGGTACAGAGGCAGCATCAGCACTGAAGTTGTAGTGGTTGCCGTGGAGCCAGATCTTGACATTCTGCAGGTGTCATCAGCAGTGAGCGTCCTCCTTCAAAACAGGTTTACTGTGTGGTTTGAGGTGTGGGTAGGGAGGAGGTGGGGGCCCCTGTGAGTTTACACCAAATTTTGTTCCTTCAGCTTTTAGTGATTTCTAATGGGTTATTATCTTTAAGAAAACAGATTTTATTAAACTACCTGGAGTCAATTCTGTTGTTTGCAGTAACAATCTTGAAGACTTTGAGGTTATTGATTCTTGTGTGGAAGAAAATTTAGCTGTATTTTGAGCTGTGTGACAGGTTCAGGGAAGGATGTGATGAGTAGGAAATAGGCACAGGTAGAGTTGGGGGTTTTAGGACCTACCCTTCCAGGGTTTGCCTCAGCTGTCTGCATTCCTAAAAGTCATTTTGTATATTGAGTATGGAGTTAATCCCACATGTTTTAAAAAAGCAAGGCATAACAAGGTGAGGGAAAAGGAAAATTTAGTAGAAGACAATAGACTAAAGCACAAGCTAGTCAAGTATTCCTGGTCAGGTAACTCCATGTCTTCATTTCATTCCAGTTCCACTAGCTTAGCTTAGCTCTCAGTAATAGTTCATCTTTGTGTCTGAAGCAATTATGCACTCATGTGCATGTAATACATATTATATGTAACATGCATAAAATATGCACATATAAAATATTATTAGATAACTTCCATTCCACTTGAGTAGGCTTCCACTTTATAGAATTCCTACTTACTGAGAATCTGACCCTGAGCCAGGCACCGTAGTACATATAGCACATGCCTTTAATTCCAGCACCTGAAGGTTGAGCCAGGTGAACCACCAATCCACCAGTTCAATGGAAATGTGGGACATAGAGTGGAAATTGTGTCTCAAAAACTTTTTAAAAATTGACTCTGAACAAGGTGAGTCCAAGTGCCTTTTCCCCTAATTAATCCTTTATAAAGTCACTTATCTGGATATAATTAATTCTGTTTCTAAAGTATTATTTATTTTATTGTGGATCATAATTGGTATTAATGTTATTGCTTACGAATTTTGAGGTGATGGAACAGTAAAGTACATTAATGAAAATTAGCAGAGCCCCTTATGTTTTAAATTTAATCATTATTTTTATCAAATAGTACTGTAAGCATGGCAAGAGCAGCTTCTTTGGTGATGGGGATGTTGCTCAGTGGTAGAGTGCTGTCTTAGCATGCACAATGTCCTCAGTTTAGTCCTCTCACACTGGGAAAAAAAACCTCTGCCTAATATATTCCTACTTCAAATTCCACTCACTAGCAGCAGCTATTTCAGCCTTTTGGTTTTGGTTTTTCTGTTTCGAGATAGGAACTCTCTTTGAAGCCCTGAGTGGAATAGAACTTGACATGTAGACCAACTTGAGGACAGTTGTCTCACCTCCGCTTCTCAAGTGCTGGAATGTTAGGTAGGTGTGCGCCACTGTGCCTGGCCATGTTCAGCCTTTCCTAATGACAATACATGCTTCCTCTCCTATTTTGACTATGCTGTTATCTATCTTCAATTTCCTGAAAATGAAGCTTTCTCATGCTTCTCTCTCTCTCTCTCTCTCTCTCTCTCTCTCTCTCTCTCTCTCTCTCTCTCTCACACTATTTTGAGAGTTTCCCACATCTCACAAGCACAGATGATTCCAATATATGAGTGCAGTCATTTTACAATTTCTGGTTAAATCCATGGACACTTAGTATTTTATATTTACTAAGTGAACAAACAAGCAAAACTCACAGTTAACAGAAAAAAAGATAGATAACTAATCATTTGATGGGCAAGGCATTGCCACAGATCCCATGGGTATTAAAAGCCTAGTAAGCAAATTTGCGTCCAATAATTTGAAAGCCTTGATGAGATTTTTAAATAATTTATTTAATTTTATTTTATGCACATCGGCATGAGGGTGTCAGATCCCCTGAAACTTACAGACAGTTGTGAGTTACAGACAGTTGTGAGCTGTCATGTGGATGCTGGGAATTGAACCTAGGGCCTCTGGAATAGCAACCAGTGCTCTTGATTTCTGAGCCATCTCTCTAGCCCAAGAGAGACTTTTTTTTTAAAAGCCATAACCAAAACCAAACCAAACAACAAAAGTCATTTCCTTTTTTACATATGAGTGATACACATAAGCAAGTTGAAGTTGAAAGTGAAAACTGAATTTTATCTCCTGAGAAATGGTGTGCCTAGAGATAGATATAACTAAATATTTACAATATACATATAAAGAACCACAAAATGGAGAAAGTAAGTCAAAGAACGAAGTGGGGACATATCTCATGTCCATGGAGAGGAAGATTTAGTATTGTTCATAAGTCACTTCCCAACTTGATCTATAAATTAGATGCAATAAAAATTCCAATGAATGACCTCAGGGATACTATAAAATTGATTATAAATTATAACTTGTTACTGTATACTTTAAATTGCACCTCCACTTCCATGACTTCAAGTAGCTACTCAACACCTAGAACTTTCTGATTTACTTCTATGCTCTCACATCTGATCCATCACTGTGAGCATTTACATCATCATTGTTGATGCACTGAATTAGAAATGAGATACATCACCAGTTTTAAACTTGGGGCAAGAGTCTGAGTAATGATGGGGGATTTTATATGCATTTTTGCTTGCCCTCTGAGGTCAGCAATTTTTTTTATTTTGATTTTTGGTTTTGGTTTAGTTGGGTTTTGATTTTGGGATATGTGTTCTCATATAGCATAGACATTGGTGTCAAACTTTCTGTATACACCAGAGTGACCTGATGTTCTCATCCTTGCCTTTATCCGCTGTGCACTGTGAGAACATCTGTTTCTGATCAGAAATCAAGTGGTACCTTAAGTTTGCTTGTTGCACAAGATCAGATAGTCCTCTGCTATCATTTTTTTAATCTCTTGGTCATTTCCGTCTTGGAGCCACTGTAACTTTAGGGTGAAACATTAGGAAATGTCTACAAGAATTATTTTCTGGGCTATGAAAGGAAGATTATCTTCTCTGATTTAGCTGGATCTGACCAGCCATGGATCTGGGGACGGGGGAGTCTTTGTGGTGCTTTGGGACAAAGGGTGGTGCTTTCCAGAATATTGAAAAACTGCTTCATATGCCAGGTGGAGGTCAGAGCATGCTTGTTGGGTACCCAGAGAGCAGAAGTGAAGCAGCGTGTTGGATCAGGGTGATTTTCTGGTTTATCCACAGAAAAGGAAGACTGAGAGGACCAGCCACGCTGCTCTTCCTCTGAGGATATGAACTTGAGCAGATGACATCAGCTTCAAAAGTAGACATTTCCTTTACTGTGACTTCAGCTCCATCCCCTAGAGTCTTTTGATTGGACTCATTTCTCTTGAGCGTCAATCTGCCAGCCTTTTCAGGAGACTGGCGTTTTATGCAGTTCCTCTCGCAGCATCCCCGAGGTACCTTCCAGGGCAGTAGCCCAGTAGCTTAGTGACTTAAACCCTCACATGGCACTGGGAGTCTCTAAGTAATAAATGCCTTGCCTCCCACAGAGCAAGCCTTGCCATGCCTGCCGGAGCCCTCTGAGTTAGCCCAGACAATCAGCCAGTGATTTCATTCCAGCTGGCAAGCTCTCAGACTTGCTCTCTGCTGTTTCCTCCTGTTCTCCCTCCTCTGTCTTTTCAAAGGACGGTTTTAGAAAAACACCTGTCCATCTTCTTCCAGTTTCTAACAGAAGCCATGGCCTCTCATTCCAGGTTATAATGCTATTCCTTATATCATTCCTCTGAATCTTCTCTTTCACTTTTTAATATTCATAGCTGACTTTGAGTGACTACTCATATGTAGTTCTGTTACAAGTTCTTGATTCAGCTGCATGACATTGTAACAGTAATCATGTAAAAGTTCTGATAGCCTTTCCCTATTTTACACTGGAGGATGTGGACATTTTAGTAAGCTGTAATTTACCAGATGTCACACAGCTAGTAAATGGCAGAGCCAGGATTTGAGTCTGTGTCTGTCTAGCTATATGGCTGTCAGCTGTAGGCGGCAAATGAACACAGCTGGAAATCCTTGAACAGTTCCGAACTCTTGGCACGAGAAAGGTGGGCGTCTGTCCTCCACAGCTGATGTCAGGCTCAAGAAATGGAGAGTGAGATTCCTTTGTTTCAGAAGGTGTGCTGCACCTTAGGAATCATCCTAAGGCTCACTCACATGAGCAGTTTCCCTTTTGTTCTTCTATACCACAGTTCACCACCCCCTTCTAGATTATTCTCATCAGCATAAACCAGCCTAATTTCTCCCATAGCAGAAAAGCTGGCGAGCAAATAGGCTTGCAAAAATTACTTTCTCCATTTCCTGCTCATCCCAGTCTTCTATCAAATTTCCTTGGACCTTTTACAGCAGGCGTTGGGTTTGCCTTCCATCCTCCCGTTCCTGCCCCTCTATCTGTCACTCCTAACCTCATGTGACTAATTCCATGGCCGATCTGTAGTCCTCACCTTGCCTAGCATTACAACAAAACAAGCAATCAAAAGAGGCATGGTTGGTCCGTTGTTTCCTTTAAGAAGGATCTTTTCTTAGCTTCTGGAACGCAAGCGCGTTCTCCTTTGCTACCTCCCTCAAAAGCCACTTCCTGAAAGGGCCGCTAGAGCTGTGCCTGGCAGTGACCAAAGAGTTAGCTTTGGTTCGTTTTTCTCTCCCTGCCCTTTTTCTGGTGGATTCACCCATTCTGAGTGCACTCGGGTCTGTGCCACACCCGTAGAAGAACAGGCCAAAATGTGACTCCATCCTAGTGGGACACAAGTCTCTGTTTGGTGATAGCCACGTCTTGATGATCTGTCTGATAAGACTGACTTGAAGATAGCTGAAGCCCAAGCCTAGGGTCCACCTAGGGTGCCTCTAAACTGGGTCTCACCTGAGTCTCACAGTCAGAGAAAACTATGTAGTCTGAATAGGGTTGTGTCCTTTACCCGCTTCAAGGCTGGCAACAATCTAGCTGGACTTAAGTCTGCCCTGCTGGCATGCAGGCAGCTGTTTAATGCCAGTACCAGTTGGGAGGCTTCATCTGTGATCTGTGGCTTGCCTCTACTTTCTGATTGCCACTAGTTCCCATTACAGAAGCAGAATTCAGGGCTAGCTCTTGTGCCCTGTTGCCTCTGGGTAGAGTCCTCTCCCCTCATCTTTCTGCCCCACCCTGATCCAAGGAGGAGAGGCAAAGGAAATCAACAATCTGGCTAACACAGTTCTGGTTGCTCGGTCTAGCCTGGGCAGAGGTTAAAGAATTCTTGCAGCATTATGCTTCTTGGTGATGGCCTAGAACTGAGTTTAAAGTCTAAGGCCTGGACTTAATTCCTTTCCTTCTGGGCTCCACACTTCATGGACTTGAATGAGTCTCAGCATGGGCAAACCTTTCCCTCCTGTCTTTTTAACATATCTTTTCTTATTATCAGATGAAATCCAGACACAATGGTCTCTCGGTTGGCTTCTTTAGGTATTATGATGATAGTTTGGACTGTGACCAGATGATCGAAGTTTGTGTGCCTGTGGAAGATGGTTGCTAGGGGTTCTTATTTAGCTGCCGCCTTGTATTGCTATCTTTTAATTTGCTTCTTAGTCAAACCCAGTGAAACCCGAGTATAGCCCAGAGCATGGAGATGTCTAGAGCTGTGGTTTTAGTTGGAGAAGCCTAGTCTGCTCACTCAACACGTTTAGTGAAAACTTGCTGGATCCCTGATGTTGTTTTAAGAGCCAAGACTGCAGAAATGAGCAACAGAGTCCTTGCCCATTGGCCACTTTCATTCCAGCACAGAATGTAAACTAAAAGACAAACAAACAAAAAATACCAAATTGCTAAGTAGACAAATAGAGAGGAGAAGGAAACAGTGTTTGGCAACAGAGAGGAACAGGGTCAGGTCCTGTTTCATAAAATGCACCCAGGGATGGTTGAATAGACATCTATAGAGGATGGATTTCAGCTTTGCAGACACCCTATGAAGAGAGATGAATGGTTTCAGCAAGGGAAAAGCATGACAATTATTATATTATTATTAAAATTGCCAGAGAGTTAGATACAAGTATTTAAGAAATAGGTGTCTTCAAATCATACCCAATAACATCCATATATATGTATATATAACATATATACTTTCTTTAATTTAAAGGTGTTATTGCACATTCTCCAAATAATATGAAGGCAGTTAGCAAAAGAAAGGGCAGAGGGCTTGGGTTAAGAAGATTGGAGGCCAGCGCATCTACACATCCTTTACAAGCTGTGTGGCACCAGGCAAGTCATTCCACCTTGAATACCAAATTTAACCTACAGTTGCCGAGCAGCTGATATTTTCCAGATAGGCTATACTGGCACTTCTGTGAGGTGGCAAGAATCCTCCCAATTTAGAGATAAGTCAGTCCTGCCTATATGTTTGCTTTTCTTCCCGTCTTCTAGGCTCCCTGTGCAAGCAGTTTGAGTATGCATTGTGCATGGCACAGCACTGTCAGATTACAGCTGGGACTGCTGCTGGCCATGAGGCTGCTAGTCAGAGTTGAACGCATTTCCTTTGCATATTATCTAATACCACCTCGCTGGTTGTTTGCTTGTGGTGCTTGCGGTTGAACCCAAAGCCTCCTGCCTAGCAGTCTCGGGCTCTACTACTGAGTTTCATCTTGATCCCAAACAAATACTTTAAAACCTTTTGAAGTATTACGTAATAAAATGCAAATTGTATGCAAATAAGAGAACCAACCTTTAGAGAAATTGGTGTCTGAATTATTCATATAAGATGTGATTAAATGTGATTATGGTTTTATGGAAGAGGGGTCTAGGAAGATGAAGGTTTCATTCAGACCAGCAGGAAGCATGCTGACGTGATTAGCTTGCTCCATATACTAAGGCAATGGAACTGGCACACTGGTGAAGAGTTATCACTGTGGCTATTTCGGGTGTATCTCTTGTGTTGCAAAGGAGACTGATGGTAGTTTCAGGCATTATGTATGAACACAACCCATGTAAGCAGAGCTATTCTATCCCTTCCATCCCTACCCAGTCTTTACCAGGAACAATGATAGGAAGGCCACATTAACTGCACTTTTTAGAGCTCAGGGATATTTCTGCACTGATGGGGACCCTCAAGGTCTTTGGCCAGTTGTTTTCCTCTCATGACACCCTCTCTTGGTCATATTTCTTCTACCTAGTTTTCTCCCAAGTAACTAATTAGTAATGTCAAGCATATTCCTATACATCTTCATCAGCCGTTAGAGCACATTGCTTATTCATATGTTTTGATTGCTTTTTACCTAGGCTGTAGATAATTTTCTTGCAGATATGTGTTTTTTCACATTTTCTGACAACAAAGCGTTTATTAATTATGGACACTCAAGGCAGTATCTTCCCAGTTTGGGTTTCTTTTAATGCTTTCTTTGTTTGTATTTCTTATGTGGAAATTCAGCTGGGAGAGACTTGGGGGAGAGGAGGTAAGGGAAACTGTGGTCAGGATATAATATATAAGAGAAGAATTTTAAAAAGCAATTTAGAATACGAATTCAATGAAATTTAATACTTGTCTCTCTTATTTGTCCTTTGTGTACATTGTTTAGTAAACTTTCTTTTTCCTCAACGTAAAGTCAAGAAAAACAGTTTTCCTCAACTGTATTGCTATTCCGATTGAGGTATTTAATCCAAGTGAGTTTGTCTTTTGTCTGTGACATGAGATGAAGGGCAAGTGGTATCACTCCCTACATATTTTTTCTGAAACTTTCTCATTGCTGGTCGTTTTAAAAAGATTTATATACATGGGTTCCACACCATGTCTCTTTGTAAATGGTACACTGTATCAAGCTTTCTTGTCAGACTATCTTTGGATCTCCAGGCCTGAAGTAACAACACGGAGACTTCTTCTTAATTATCAAAGCTTGGCCTTAGCTTAGGCTTGTCCCCAGCCAGCTCCTGTAACTCAATTAACCTGCATTTATTAATCTAATTCTGCCATCTGGCTTTTACCTTTTCTCAGGACAGCATGTCTGACTTGCCCCAAGTCTGTCGATGGATTCCACACGCCTAGATTCCTGCTTCTCTTCCTAGCTCTTCCTGAAATCCTGACTAGCCTCTACTGCCTATCTATTGACCATTCAGATTCTTAGTTCACCAATCACAGCAACACATCTTCACACAGTGTACAAACATCACACAATAGCACGTTATTTACACACCATGTCTCTTTGTATTAGAAGTGATTTTGATTTTATAATGACTTATCTCTACTTATGATATGATTTTCTTAATTATTACATCTTTATGGAAGAATGTAGTGGGAGGAGTGGTGGCCCTGTCCCGCCGCCCGGTTAGTTTAAGCCCTGAAATAACCACACGGAAATTGTATTAATTAAATTACTGCCTGGCCCATTATATCTAACCTCTCCTTGGCCAACTCTCACTCTTGATCTAACCCATTTCTATTAATCTGTGTTCACCACGAGGTCGTGGCTTACCGGGAAAGCTTCTAACCAATATCAGTCTTGGGCAGGAGAACCATGGTGTCTGCCACACTGCCTTCTTCCCAGAATTCCATTCTGTCTTCTCCACCTACCTGATTTCTGCCCTATCAAAAGGCCAAGGCAGTTTCTTTATTCACCAATGAAAACAACACAAATACAGAAGAACCTCCTACACCAGAAGAATGTATAGGTAGTAAGCATAGTGTTTCTTGGTGACTATTTTAATTATTTTGAATGTTATTGTCCTTACCTTTTCATGCAGATTTTAGATTCATCCTTAGAAGTTCTCTTTGAGGTTTTACATGTAGTTTGAATATGAATTGACAAGGTTGACACCTTCATTTTATTGAATGTTCCCATTCGAAGTATCACATGCATACTAAATTAACAGAGAGACAGACTACTGTACAAAGGAAAGAGTCCTTAATTAGACCAACTCATATTTGGAAAGGTGATTTTTGATAACAGTAAATGGAGAAGACATGGTCTTTCTGATGGGATTATGGGAAAATTCATGCCATGGGAACAATAGGGTCCTCGCAACATTTCATACCACATACAAAAAAAATCCAAAGTAGGTCATAGCTACAGAAGTTAATAGATGACATTTAAAATCTCTACACAGGAGAAAAAAAATTGATCTTGAATTTTGAAAAGACAGAACATCAAAATGTGGTCTACTAGTGAACTAACTGGTAAATTGTATTTCATGTATATATATGTCAAAGTTTCAAATTGTATGCCCGAAGTATATACACTGTGTCACATGTCACATCCCTCAACAAATGTGCCTGAGAGAGGACAGGAACACAGAACTGGATTCCAAGAATTCCTGTGGCAGCACGTGCCCTGTGAAGGTGTTCTGTCCTTTCCCGACACAAGTGGCCTTCTTGTATAGGGATTTGCTTTTCATATTTCACCCAGTTCTCTCTTGCTGCACGGGGACCATCTTGGATATTTTCTCTTGACCACTCACTCACCTCGTTTATCTTGAATGTAGATTTGCTTGGCTTGCCGCGATCCTATGGCTGAGGTTTTGTTTCAGGCTGATCTTGCGCCTGTGAGATGGAGCATGAATACAGGGAGATACTCTTATTGACCGGTCTGGAGGAAATCACCGAGGAGGAGTTGCAACGGTTCAAGTTCTTTGTCATGGGTGAGTTTAAGATCTCGAGGAGCCAACTGGAGGGGGCTACAAACAGGACGGAGTTAGCGGACCAGCTGATTCAGAGCGCAGGCCCAGCATTGGCAGTGACAAAGACCATTCATCTTTTCCGGAAGTTGAATTACACGCACGCTGCAAAATGTCTTCAGGAGCAAAAGAAAAAAGGTATGTGGAAGTGCCCCTCCTTTAATGACACAAGAGAGATAAAGCCCTCAGAGCGTTGTATTAATTTGCTCAATCACCAACCATCGGTCCCTTCGCCTCCTTGCCTGAGAGGCGCTAAAAATTGTGTTGCAAATTCATCGGCCATTTTTGTTGCCAGTGCTTAGAGCTGCCACCCACTGTCTCCAATCTACTTGCAGAAACTGTGCACCCAGGATGGCAGTGTTAGTGTTCAAGGTCCCATTACATGGTACTTAAGGCTTTCATACTTCACTGAGGGCCTGGCAATAACATCAGCACAGCGCAGCCTTGAACAGACACGCCAGAGAATCGCCTCACTTGGCCGTAGACTATTCACTTCCGTACTGAGCCAGCCTGCAAAGTCCCATCCCAGTCAGTCTTTCTTTAGGAAGCCCTTGTGCTTCTAGTCCATGGAGTTTCTACCCTTTACATATCTCCAGAATAGATGCCACTCTGAATTTCCAGGATACAAAGGAAGTGTTTGTATTCGATAAACCGCCACCCAGTCTCCTTCAATTATATTCATTTTGTCCCAATTGCTCTCTAAGAATAACTGGTGAATCCTTTGTATTTATATAACTAATAGAGCTGACAAAGGAATGCCTCATCAAGAGACTCCCTAAAGTGAGAGATTCCAAAAGTAGTAGTTTGGGGACACTAAGTAATACAGAAGTTGCAAATTTCTAACAGCTTGCCGAGAAGGCCTGTGTGTTGTCACGTGAGTGACCTGACTTCTCAAGTGATATTTATATCCAGTTTAACTGATGAAGGAAGGTTAAAGTTCCATACAGATATAAGTTGTTATGTAATTTTGAGGAACTTAGAGCAAGGTTTGATCATGCCAAACACTATTTTCAAAGGGTGCCTGAAATTAGAAGGAATATGTAGTTCTTACATACGACCACAGGGTGGCAGTAAGAACACATACTTACTCCAAGTAGCTACTTCCCTATCTAGGGCAACTGAATATGTTTGATAATATCTTTTACCACCTCCTCCATCAATTCATATTCCTGATTTTTGTTTTCTGGCTAGGATGACATAAAACCCCCCTTGCCCATTTTTTTCTCTATTTTACTGTGTCTAGTGTTGGTGGGATTCTATCAGTTTGATTAGTTCCAAATGACCTGCTGGGAGAACTAGTGAAAAACCAGGAGTGACTGACAGCTCCGCTTGGTGACCTAGAAGTCATTGTAGTTCCTATACACCTTCAAAGCTCTATGTGAAGCCATCTGCAAGCCCGCTTGAAGTACAGCACAGGTTTGTCAGTGATGCCTCTGGCCGTTAGGGCAATGCCGATTTCTGGGTTCTTTCCTAGAAGTTCCCACCCAGTGTTTACTCTGGTAAGTGTCCATCACAAAAATGGAGATATTTGAGTAAGTTAGAGAATATCATTAAAGAATGACAGAGTTCTGACTATGAGAAAAGGCTTGAACAGGAAAGCTGATGAAAAAAATTACGAGGGCACATAAGTATGATGAAGCCAAGCAAATCTAACTAAATTCTTTAAATATAACCGTGAGTTAGACAGATGAAAAGTGTGCATCAAGTTATTAAAGGCAATGACGAGTGTATAGTGGGAAGGTGACACTCTGCCAAATGTCTCTGCAGTAGCACTATGAATGACATTTGAAGGAGATCAGTGTGGTTGGTGAAGTGGGATAGAATGATGGGTTTATTCCCTTGAGAGCCTATGACTCTTCTTTCTCCTCTCCTATACTGTCAGTATAGGCTGGATGTTTTTACATGCTTGTTTCTCAGAAAAAGAAAAAAAAAAACGGTTTTATAGAGCTAGTCATTGGAAGATCAGTTTAAGTTCTTGTAAGCATTTTTAACCATTTTGACATTAGTCACCTGCCAACATTATTTACAGAGTTCATGCTCCCTAGCAGAAAAATGGAGTTAAAGTATTTCAAGAAAATCTAGTAATGTTTTAAGTTAAGTTTATGGTTTTGTTTTGGGCTGTATTCAGAGTTGTCTTGGGCTCATGTGACCCACAAATCCTGGGTTAGACATGCCCTGGGCTCATGTAATCCACAGAGCCTGGGTTAGACATGCCCTGGGCTCATATGACCCACAGACCCTGGATTAGACATGCCTGAAAGAGTCTCTGTAACATCCCTGACCAAGACTCAACTACTTCTTTTGCCTGAAATATAGTGACAGACTACCTTATTATGTGACTAGAGAGCTCATTCTATTGCTAGCTATATTCACTAAATCATTTCATTTCTAGCAAAAGCAAATCCACTAACATCCCGAATGGCTCAGATTCTGTGAGAAACCACATCTAATAATTTCTTAAGACATGCTTTTCTCATGAGTCCCTTAAGTAATTGAACACTGACCACCTTGATAGATGCTTCAAAATCAGGACAAGAAGTTGTCTCAGAATAAAATAAAACCTAACCCTTGATCTGGGTACCCAGGATCTATCGTACACAGCTGCCTTATGGGGGCATTGCTGAAAAGTGGATACATCATTCACTTAACAATCGCTTTTCCATTCACTAATATTCCTTGAATTCTTAATGATTATCAGCTGCTCCTTTAGGCTCGGGAAAATGGCGCAGGAATCAGTTCTCTCCTTCCAGCAAGGGAGACCTGGGGCTGAACTCAGGTTTGGTGGCAAGTGCCCTTACCCCCGAAGCATCTTGTTTGTCCACTTCTCCCTCTGTTGAGGTAGAGTTTTCTAGGTAAAATATTCTTACTTAGCAAATATTTAGTTCCTTCTCCATTGTTTTAAATACCTGGCTTACATGGTTTTTGCGCTGGTTCAAATGAACTGGTGCTCTGGACCGTCCATACTTTGGGTCTCTTCTTTTCATGGTTGGTGTCTGCACATTTGAGGAAGAGAAAGCGGTAACAATTTTTTTGTCTTTGCTCTTCTACTTCTTCATTTCCTCCCCCTCCTCTTCATCTTCCTTTTTTTTCACCCAGCTGTGCTTTTGCATATGTCAGCTGTATCGGCTGCAGGGAGACACATTCTTCTCAGGTTCTCCAATTGGACCAAGCTACTGCCTGTGTCCTGTGGTCAAATACATTGCATGGTCCGGTAAGGTCACTAACTGAACATTGCAGTCAGGTAAAGCTGCTGGCTAGCATCTGTGATTGTCTTTAATTAAGTTTATGTGATGTAGACCCTAATTGGGCAGCACTGACTCTTGGGGTCTCTGTTTGTGCATGGCCATGGATTGGGTTCTGAGACCGGGAAAGGCTGTGGGTGGGCCACTTGGGATGGCGGGACCAGAGACTATGCTAGACAGCTAGGTATAATCTCAGGCTTCCTTCCAGTTTGGGCTCACACTGAACCTCAGGCTGCACTCAAAATTCTTCCCAGTCCCAGCTCTCTTCAGTCACTAGGGTTGGAGAGACCAGAAATATTGAAGAAATATTGGGGCACAAACTTGCCTTTAACAAAAGGTCTTTTTTTGAAACCCTGAGCTGAGTGGGTGAGTTTCATAATAGGCTGTGGCCAGCAGGATCAAAGGTTTCCTTTCAAGGTTATTTGAGTGCATGAGATTGCCTATAATCTTCCAGAACCCTGGTGCCTTGCTCTGAGGCTGGGTAGGGTCATCACACTCCAAAGATGTGCAAATGTATACACCCTCACCCAGCAAGCCTGGAGAAACAGTACACAGAGTGCTAAGGCTAAGTGAAAAGTAGGCAGTAGCTGTGATTCAAAGCCAACAAATCTGTGTGCATACCTTTTTTTTTTTTTTTGAGACAGGCCTTCTCTGTGTAGCTTTGGAGCCTGCTCTCCTGGAACTAGTTCTTGTAGACCAGACTGGCCTTGAAAACACAGAGATCTGTCTGCCTCTGCCTCCCGAGTTAAAGGCTTGCGCCACCACCACCTGGCATGTACATGCCTCTTAAAGTACCATAGGATGTTCTCTTTAATTGGGCAACTCCATAAGGCAACTCATGTATTGGTCACAGTGTGACCCACTTCATTTTGTTTATTTCTTTCTGTTTCTTTTTCATATTCTTTTATTTTTTTTCCATTCAAAAATATAATTAAATAAATAAAATTTTTACATTTCTTCCCCTTCTCCCTGCCCCCTCCTGCTACCCCACCCCTCCTCCCTCCCCCTTCTTCCTTAAAAGAGGGCATGGTGCCCTTCCCTGTTGGAAGTCCAAGGCCCTCCCCCCTCCATCCCGGCCTAGGAAGGTGTGCATCCAAAAAGACTCGGTTCCCAAAAAGATAATACATGCAGAAGAGATAGGTCCTGGTGTCATTGTTGATGGCTTCTTGGTCCGCCCCCATTGGCCGCCACATCAGGCAAAAGTTCTTTCTGTTTTTTAAAAATTTATTTCATTTATTATGTATACAGTATATGCCTGCACTCCAGAAGAGGGCACCAGATCTCATAGATGGTTGTGAGTCATGATGTGGTTGCTGGAAATTGAACTCAGGACCTCTGGAAGAGAGCAGCCAGTGCACTTATCCTCTGAGCCATCTCTACAGCCCCATTTTGTTTATTTCTAATTGACCCCTGCCATTCCAGTCTTGCCAGTGTTCCCAGTGTTCCTCACGAGGTGAAGTGAAAATGAGCCTTCTATAAAGAATCCCATAATGCTGAGAAAGCCACATGTTCACCCCCTGCCCTCCATCTTCACCATAGGAGGCATGGGGTTGTGGGATTCTCTCTGCACAGTACTGTGCCATCTTGGGAGGAACGTAACATTGTGAAAGATGAAAACAGTTCTCTTACCCTCTAGACATTATTGTTTCCATGGTTCTAGAAGATACCTTCTTTGCATTCTGAGATGTTCCCTAATGTGCCTTGTCTGGAGATAGTCATGAGTTGTACTCTTTTGAGGGACTGAAGATGGGAAACTCCTAGTCCATCATCCTGATGCTGTCTCCCTTCTAATTTCCTTCTTGAGAGATCATGATATTCTAATGTCTCAGCCATGCTTGCTCATGCATTTTAGGTTAATGTAACTCTTTTTGGTTCCTTCTCCTCCTCCTTCACTTTTCCTCCTCCTCCCCTCCTCCTCCTTCCCCCTTCTTTCTTCTTTTTCAGTTGAGAGTCGATCCATGACAAATAGAAAGAAGAAAGGAACACAGCAAGTAGAAAAAAGAAGTCAGTCTGAAAACTGTTCTGGTGCCTCTGCCATCAGCAGAGACGAATTCTTCAAGAAAAACTCTGCTCCAGAAGTCTGTCCTCAGGCTAAGGTAGGCCAGGGGATCTCCTTGGTCCTCGTGAGGACCCCCTCCCATGACTCCCCCTCTCATCCAGCTCAGGAAGCTCTTTGTCTCAGAGCATACAAAGCAGGAAAGCAAGGCCAGGATAAGAAAGATCTGTCCGCATTACAAAAAGTCGGTCAAATTCATCAGTTTATGTAGCCTGGAAGCTTCTAGTTTCTACCATGCTCTGGACATGTTAACAAGTTGCTATCTTAGCATCTACTGGAATAAAACTCTGCCAGGGATCATTTTCAGTGAGTATGTTTTAGGGTGCTCTCTGCATTAGTTCTTGTGAGGAGGTTTAGGAAGTGAGGGAATGGGGGAGAATTTCAAGTTCAGTGGAATTGCAACCAAGAGTTCAGTCTGTGCAATGAGAGAATTAGGGGCTAAGAATGCCCTTCAGGGTTGTCACAATGTGGACAGAAACGACAATCCCTATACTCACTATGTGCCTGCTCTTTTCGTGGGGAAGTGGCTCTTTGTAGCAGAGGGAATAAATCTGAAGAGAGTCTTCGTCCCTTAGTCCTGACAGAGAAGCATGCTGGAAGCCACCACAAACCCCATCAAGCACATGCAGTTTCATTTCCCATGAAGGCATTGTCACATCATTTTCCAGAGGGATGAGTTTAGGGTGTGTCCAACATTCTGTGTAAAGCACCCACCCACTTCCTCTGTGCTTGGCTCAGAAATTTCTAGAATTGCCAAGAAAACAATACTCAGGTTAAAAGTTGCATTTTAATAAAAGACATGAAAATACATATTGCATTGTCTGGTAGATCCAAATAAAAGTCCTGGGCCTGGACACGAAAAGTTCTGTAATAGACCTTAGTGAAGTTGGCGTTTTCCTGCTTTGGACCAGACTGAGTGTGGGATGCTGTTCATCAGATGTAGTGTTGGGCTCACATCTCAAGGTCTCCCAGAAATCCAGTTCAAAATCTACTCTTCTGGGCCTCTTTTCCTAAGTGTCTCTCTTTGCTTACAAGTGGTTAATTACTTGTAAGAACATATCATTGTTTCTAAAGCATACACAAGCGTGAGCAGATGCACAGACCTACACCTGCAGTTGCACATGCACGCTGTCTCCTATCCCTCTTATTTTCTTAATTTGGAAGAACAAAATCCAAGATGAACATACAATTACCATAGTCTGGTTGTGGAGAGGAAAGCCCACTTATCATTGGCAACATCCCTGTAGTGAGTTTATTGTGGGTCATCATAAGAAATGCACTTTGTCCTTTGTTAAATCAATTAAAATGGTTTGTTACATTATCCCCATGAAACATATTTAACATTTTATATGTCATGTTACAATATTTTATTTGACAAAATCCTTTTTGATATTTAAATGATTTCAGTGATTTATAACTACAAATGTTAAGATGTAACTTTTTTGCAAGCCTTAATATATAATTCATTGCTTCTAAGAGTAAACTCACAAAAGCAGAGCTGATTCTGATTTTCATTCTCCCTTTAATACATCTGTAGGATCTCATCCCAGATCTCTTCGTTTACTGGCACTTAATGATCTGTATTTTATTGTGCGCAGGATGTTCCTGGGGATGTGAAGTGCTCTGTGCACATCAGTGAACCTCCTCACCCTTATACGAGAGTCCCATAAATGCTCAGAACAGTGTTGGAGGGAGAAATACACTGTAATAGAATCACAAGAAGACAGGATCAGATTAAGCCCCAGCAATGATTCAGGTTTCTTACACATTCTTTTCCTAAATTACATGGCAAAGAAGGATTCTGACTCAGGAATTCTGTCTCCAGGGTCAGTTCCACTGCGCCACCTAAATACAGAACATGAAGTATCCATTTTGTATCCTTTCAATCCAGATAATTCCAAGTCTCTAATCTTTTCCTCACTTCTCCATCTTCCCTTCAATTCAGACTTTTCTGGCTTCCTGGGGTTTATCTGAATGAAGGCCACCTCTGTTACAGTGTTGACCCATAACTAACATCTCTTCTCTGTGGTCACAGCCTCAAAAGAAGCAGATCGTGGCAGAGCAGGAAGCTATCAGAGAAGGTTTACAGAAAGATCCACTGGTGGTCTTGGTGTTGAAAGCTATGAATCCTTTCAAGTGTGAGACTGAGGAGGAGATATTCCATGCAACAGTGGCCACAGAGACCACATTTTTCTTCGTAAAAGTTTTATATGCACCATTTAAAGATAAATTTACCCAAAGAAGAACAATTAAAATATCAAACTATCTTTGGCACAGTAACTTCTTGGAGGTGACCTGCTCCTCAGTTGTGGTTGATGCTGATGCTGACCACAAAATCTATGTCCCAAATAACATTAAGCAAAAAGCTGGAAGAACTCCCACGATTAAGATGCTGAAGACCCAGCCTTGTGGAACAATTGTGAATGGGATGTTTAAAATCCAGAAGGTGAGTTCCTGTATGCAATTTTATACTGATTGGTATGAAATATATAACACCTATCCTAACCTTTAACAGAACTCTAGAAATTATGTTTTAATTTTTTCTCTCTATGTAGAACAGGACAATTGAAATCAATTAAATAATTGATTTTAAACAATTTTAACAATTAAAAAACTATTTAATAAAGTTAAGGATTTGTAGGATAATAATTTGCCAAAACTTGTGTGCAAAGCTCACAAAAGTTTTATATTATGTGTATTTTTTTTGCTTTGCCTTTTGAGACAGGGTCTTTTACTGTGTAGCTTTAGCTGGTCTGGCATGCTCTAAGATTCCCCTGCCTCTGCCTGCTGATCCACATGCACGCCACTACCCCCAGCAAAAGTTTTGTTTTGAAGCCACTTTTATTTATGCTGTTACCCTTGTAACCCGTGAAACATAGACATGGCTATTTCCCCTTGTGTTGATTTTACACACTTATTACCATCCACATTCAAAGTTACTTTTGCTTGGAGCATTCTTCAGATGTGTGCTCATTGATGAGCTAGAGGACTGATGGGCAGGGCCCGGAAGACCTAGTATTGAATGAAGAGAATGGAAGAGTTAGCAGAGAATCCTAGAGAGATGCCGGGTATCATTGTCAGAGTTTCTGTTGCTGAGAAGAGACTCCATGACCCCAGCAACTTTATAAAGGAAAACATTTAATTGGGACTGGTTTACAGGTTCAGAGTTTTAGTCAATTATTCTCAGGGCAGGAAGCATGGTTGCATGCAGGCAGACATGGTATGGAAGAAGTAGCTGAGAGTTCTACATCTGGACCCATAGACAATAGAAAGAGAGAGTGAAGCCACTGGACCTGGCTCGAGCTCCTGAAACCCCAAAGCCCACCCTTAGGGACACACTTCCTCCTGTAAGACCACACCTACTCCAACAAGTCACATATCCTAATCCTTTCAAGTAATGCTCTTCCCTATAAACCTGAGGCTGCCTTTTTCATTCAAACTACCACATGGGAATCAGGGAAACTATCTTTGTGTGAACAATTTTCTGGCCTAAGACAGATCCTGAAGGACCACAGGGAATTTGATGATTTCTTCCCCTAGTAGTCAGATGATCTTTAGCTCTGTCAGAAAAGGTAACAGAAGTAAATTGTCTTCCTTGGAAAATTAAAGCATAAAAATACCCATTTTTAACTTCTCAGTTTTGAACTTTCTATTCGGTCAACTACTCATTAATGTCTATTCACATGGTCAATAAAACTAACTCTCAAATACTGTACGTATTTTACGTATCTAACTAGTATCTGGTCCCCTTCTAATCCAGACTTGATTGTGAATGATATGTTGTGCTTGGTTCTTTAACTTTTAGACTTCTTCACTAGGTCTTTTATTGTTAGTTTGTGTGTCTGTCTGGATATATGTCATTAAGTGACCTTCCTCCTAACCACAAAGTCTTCTTTTCTTTTCCTTTCCTTTCCTTTTCTTTCCTTCCCTTCCCCTCCTTTCTCTTCCCTTCCCTTCCCTTCATTTCCTTCCCCCTTTCTTTCCCCTCTCTTCCTTTCCTATGCCTTCTGTATACTGGCCCTGGAGCAACCCCATCTTCCCCATCTACTAGTTGTTTCGTTTCTTTGAGCCATCCTGGCTTCCCAGAGGAAAAAAGGCTTGGGACTAGAAAGATGGACAGTAGGGACATGCTTTTAGTAAGATTATCCCACCTCCTCCATTTGCTAATATCTGTTAGGCAGAAGCCTGTTGGTTTGGAAGCTGGAATTCCTCCTTATATTTCTTTTGGAATTCTACTCCTGTCTTGTCTGATAATTGATTTACATGCCGCTTTTCCTTAGTCATCTCAGTGGAGCTTGGTTGTTGTTTTCCTTTCACAGATAACAGAGCAGCAAAAGGACAGAGTACTATATGGTGTACAAGACAAAACGGGGGAAATGGACGTGTTGGTGCTTGGAAACCAGGACAAAATAAAATGTGAGAAAGGAGATAAGCTTAAACTCGTATTTTTTGAGGTTTCAGAAGATGGAGAGAAAACACAGTTGAAATCAGGACCCTACAGCTTCTTTAAGGTATAGAAGAATGTCAGTTCTCAAAAGACTACGTTATTTTGTGTTTTATGTCAGGAAGCAGAAAGACGCTGATAAACAGGATATGACAGAGAAGAACCCATATGTAGTGTGTTTTCATCTCACAGAACTGAGGAGCCTGGCTTTAGGAACTTTATCTCCTAGATGCCCAGTTATAAATCCATGGGTGTCCCAAGGACACACATACAATCTCTCTCTCTCTCTCTCTCTCTCTCTCTCTCTCTCTCTCTCTCTCTCTCTCTCTCAACTCCACAGTGAGTTTCTGGATTACAGTCTACGTCTAATGAAAGCAACCTTCCTGAAGTTGCACAAATCACTCTGACAAATGCAGTTGTAAGTCAAGACAGACTATAAACACCTTGAAAGCAAATCTCTGAGCAAGTCCAACCCTTCATGTATTTATCATAGTCCAGGGCAGTTAAGTAAGTCATCACCGCACCTTTGTCCTTATCTGATTGTCACAGCTTTGCTCTTTTCCCCACTACTCGTCAGTGTTTATATACGTGCTGTAGGTGTTTATATAAGCTCTGTCAGTTTGAGATAGAGACCTGAGACATCTTCGTATATGTCCTTATTATGTAGGCATGTATTTATTTGGAGCAGATAGACTTCAGGAAAGTCATCCAAGAGTGAAGGGATTAAGGAGGGGCATGGGGGAGGGGGAGGAGATATGATATGGAGGGAGGCACATTTCAGGAGAATGCGGCAACTGGAAGTAGAAGAGAGTTAATTGATCAGTGACATCTCAGTCTACATCTTTCTTCTCCACCCAGGTTATTAAGACCACAAAGCCAAAAAATGAGCAAGAAGAAAAGTGTGCATTGAAGTCAACTCATGTAAACAACACTTCTTTGAAGGATTCTAATACTACTTCTTGAAGCAGACTGAGGACAGAAGCTCACGAGCTCTTCATCCTATTAGTTCAAAAAGGAGAAACACTTTACAATTCCTCTGTTAGCTGTATAGCAAAATAAAACAAAAATCCAGTAAAAACCCAATACCAGGCATGAGAAACCCTCTTTTGAGTAGTTGATTGTCTAGGAGACTCCCAAAACATTATGGGCTATTTCTCTTGCCCTTGGTTGATCCCCTGAGGTGAAGATAAGTTCATATTGCTGAAGATACCATGCACTTCAGACACAGGGTTCAGAGGTCCTTGAGCTGTAACTGACCTGAGAGCCTTCTCCCCAAGGATTATCTTTCATAATACCAGAAGGTGCCATACAAATTTCCCAGAGAAGGAGGCAACCATCAATAACACCCAGCTGTGATGCCTAAAAATCATAAAGATAAGCAGCATGGCACAATAATCCTAAGGGTGAATTAATGTCATGAATGCCTTAATAGTAATCAACAGTTCTTTAATTGAACTTAAGACCCACTCAACAATCTTAAGAAAGATTCCTGGTACTAGAAACCTAGCCAACTACGCCGGGTTAGTGAAGTCATGAATTGTAGAGGAGAGCATACTACCACCACTTCACTAAACCAGCATTATCCCTAACTACACTCTAAGTATTTGTCCTTATACACTTAGATAAGTGTAGTCCTCATCCCTCATGAAGAAAACTTTTCCTTGCGATGGATGGAGACCATTACAAAAAAAAAAAATCACAGCCATCAAAATGTAAAGTTGTGACTCCCAGAACATCATGGAAGAGGGGATGGAAAGGTTGCTGGTGGTGGTCATGTCAGAGGAGCAGCAGTTGGCAATTGAGCTTCAGGAGTTCAGTTCACCACAATGCAAGGCACTGATGGGTGAATTTTGGATAGGTAAGGCTCCATAGGTTTCGGGTCCATAATGTCTCTTGATAGTGCTGTGCTGCCATTTTTCTTTGGTATCTGTCATGGTGTGAGTGGGCATGGGGGGATCCCCACTGCCTTTAATGTAGTGTGATTATTTCATGGAAATATTCCACCATACTGGGCATTTTTACCTGTGGATTATTATCAAGATGGTTTCTTCTTAAGCTTTGTTTAAGTAATGAAGTAATTAACTGAAGTAATTATTTTACACTATAATAGTGTTAGTTTAAATAGAATTTTGATGATTAAGGGTTTCTAACAAATATGGTAATGGATTTATAGCATTATATAGATAGAGGTTAGTTTAGTGGGAAAATTAATAAAGGTAAAAGTAGGATATAGTGTTGGCCCCAGGGGCATCAGAGGATGGAAAACAGGAGCGAGCAAGTGTCACACAGCTAGGATGTAGCAGTTTCTCCTGAGGAGTCATAGAGACTGTGGTTTGGGTTAAAGATGAAGGAAAACAATTGAGTCCCGGGAATTAAGCTAGCTCAAGGTTTTTAAATCTTGATGTTGGGAAATATGTTCATGGGTTCAGTGTGCATCACAGCTAAAACAATCTTTAAATAATAACCTCATGTAACTACAAAGCAAAGAGTTGCATGGTCAGTTAAGATCATTGTACAAGCCTCTAAAATAGGAATAATGAAACAAATAGCCTGTTTTCTGGCAATTATAAAAAGCACTGCCTATGTAAATGGTTATGGCTGGAAGGCTCCTGATCTGTGAGAAGTCTGAAAGACAAATGTCTAACTAAGCGTGAGTTTTTCAGCAAATTCGTAAAGATATGGTTAAGAAATATAATGGAGAAAAATATAATCCAGAAAAATATTTTTTTACGGTGAATATTTAGTAACTGTGTAACTTTTGTTATAGGAAACATCCTTCTCTTTGTAATTGACTTGGTGTGGGGCTTGTAAAAAGGGCTTCTGAAAAATAAAGAAGTAGAAGAAACTTTTATCTCTCAGAAAAGAAGCCTGTGTGCTTTCTCGCCAACTCTGCGTCTTGTTCTCCGTCTCTCTGACCTGCAGAAGGCTGGACCCTCCAGAGGTTTTAAGAGCCAGAGCTTGGCTTTCTAGGTATACACATACTGAACTCTTTGGCCCATGTGACCCCTGCTACAGTTAGTTAGCTCCTTACTGGCAGTAATCATAAAAACAGGAATAAATGAATCTGTCTGTATTCTAATACAATCTTACTTATAAACACAGAAGCTTGAAATTCATATAATTTTTCTAAGCCACACATTATTATCCTTTGGATTTTGTTCCTGAACATCTAAAAAATGAAAAAGATACTTTTAGTTTATTGGCTACTAAAAAATAACTATGCTATATAAAAACAGGTTAGAGACCATACTTTGCCAATTCCCGATCTTAAACAAAGATACTATGAGTGTTTATAAAATATTTAAAAATAAAATACATGGGAACAATACAAAGTATGAGAGGGAAATTTTAAGAGTATAATACTGGTTGCAAAATCCTAATACAACATCTAAAGCAATATAATATTTTTGAAGTATATTCTGTGTGATTAAAGATAGATATTGAGAGCCCTATTGAAATAATTTAAAAAATATTTTTAAAGATATTTAAATAATATAATGAAATTATGTTAGTGTAAAGATAAGCCTATATAGTATAAGGAAGGCAACATCCCTCATGTGTCAAAAATAGAGTTCTTTTCCATAAAAGTATAATCACACAAAGAAAAATATAAAAAGGACACCTTTTTTCTACAAATACTAGTGGAACAATTTGATATCCATATTAAAAATAATGGGTCCAAATTCACAACTCACAAAATTACCTAAAAATATAAAATCATTGGCTTATCTGTAAAAATCTCAAGCTTCAAAATATTCTACTGGGTTCTCTATAACTTGTATGTAGGCAAATTTTCTTCTCTGTGTCTCTAAAATAGAGTCTACACAAGCTCTTTTCTGTTGAGTTTAAGCTTTATTGCATTGTGATCAGATAGGATACATGAAGGGATTTCAGTTTTTCTAAATGTATTAGGATTTGTTGTGTATCCCATTATGTAGTCAATTCTAGATGAGCATCCATTGGCTGCTGAGTAGAATGTGTGTTCGTCAGTTCAGCTAGATATCTGTTAGATCTGTTTGATGCATCTTACCATTTAATCCTGAAGTTTCTTTACTTTTTTCTCCCAGTGGCCTGACTGCTGCAGAAAGTATTGTGGTGAGGCCACCTGCCATTACTGAGGTGCAGTTAGTCTGTCTATGTCCTGAAGTTCAGTAGCATGCTGTTTATGAAACTAGATAATCCAGAGTTTGGTGCATAGATATTTAGTGTTGCAATATCTTGCTGGTTAGTTGTTTCCTAAGTTAGAATGTGCTGGCCTTCCTTATGACTCCTGAAGTTTATTTCTAGCCAGCAGAGTAATCTTATAATTTTGACCACTTCATTGGATCTCTTATGATATTAAAGAAAATGAAATCTTATTGATTAAGGGATATGATGACTAACCTAATTTTTGTAAATAAGTAAATATATGAACATACATATACCTAGGCATTCATATAACTATATTTATGCACATATGTAAATAACCACATGTATCTGTGTAAATGCAAGTATATTCATACATGCATATGTTATTAGCATATTAGGCAAGGATATAAAATATCTAAGTGACATCTAAATGTACTATAAGACTCACAACCAGAGAGTGAAAAATTGAATGTGAAGCAATACATTGTGAGTCTTTGGAACATAGTACATAATGGTGCGGGAGAATTGTCTGTATTCTGTCAATAATGTTTTAAATAAATACTGATTGGCCAGACAAGAAGTATAGGTGGGACAACCAGACAGGAAGTAGAGGTGGGGAAATGAGAACCAGAGAATGCTGGGAAGGAGGAAGCCCATTCCTCCACTGTCCTGCCCAGACCACTGAAGAAGCAGGATGTGACCTGCCCTGCTGAAAAAGGTACTGAGCCATCTGGCTAACATAGACAAGAATAATGGGTTAATATAAGTTACAAGAGCTAATAAGAAGCCTGAGCTAATGGGCCAATCAGTTTATAATCTTATGGAGACCTCTGTGTGATTTTCTTTGAGGCTAAACGGCTGTGGGAACTGGGCAGGACAGAAACCCCGACAAGCGGCCCTCATGTTACAGTACATAATGGTAGAACATTAATGATTCTTTTCCACTTGTCAGTTGGAAATGAATATCTTGGAACTTAGAGAAGTAAACTGTTGCCAGGGTTTCTGGTATAGTCAGCAGGTTGACAGAGGTTTCTGTCCTGCCAGTCCCGCAGCCATTCAGTCCCAAAGAAACACACAGAGGTCTACATTAACTCTAAACTGGTTGGCCTATTATCTCAGGCTTCTTAGTAACTCTTATAAGATATATTAGCCCATAATTCTTGTCTGCGTTAGCCACGAGGCTTGTTACCTTTTTCAGCAAGGCAGTCTTACCTTGCTTCCTCTGTATCTGGAGGACGACTGCAGACTGTGTCTTTCCTTTTCCCAGAGTTCTCCTGTTCTCGTAGCCTTGCCTATACTTCCTGCCTGGCTACTGTCCAATCAGTGTTTTATTAAAATACAAGTGACAGGGTACAGACCATTGTCCCACAGCAGTGAACTTTCTCCTTCTTCCCCTAGACTCTTCACACTCTTTTTCCTAACATATCGACCCCAGTTCTCTGCCTTTCTACTCAAAAGTAAGTTAGTTGCCTTCAATATCTTCCTGGTATAAGTCTTTGCTTAAAATACCTCCCAGTAGCTCTGTAAACATGGAAGTGAAAATCAGGAACTGTCATGGGAGAGCTACTGAGGAACCCTGGGATATGAGTAAATGAATGGACTCAATCTCCATCACAGGGCTGAGAGCTCTAGTATACTAATGCCTTCATGAAACCACCAGAGAACCCTTATTAGGTAAAATAAAATCTATATCCAGTCTAGGGACGAACTTTTGGAAGGCAAACCTGTTGCTGGGCTCTAATATCTTCCTTGGGAGAGGGGTTGAAAAAGGCATGACATCAATGAACACAGATACCATGAGTCAGGTAGAAGGCTTAACAGCAGACTCATTTATTTAGTAATGGGAAAAACTTATAAAACCTCCAAACATTCTGATCCATTGGCAGTTGACATGCATGTTCATCCCACATTGGCTTGGCACAATCAGGACTTCTGACAGTGCTTGTTACTAGGCATTCAGGGAACACTGCTTGGTCACTCCTCATTGACTAGGCATAGTCAGGACCTCTGACAGCACCAGGCAGACTCCAGGTTGGCTCCTTTTGGCCTGGTAGGCCTTAACTTCCTACATATCTACCCTTTTTGTTTATTACATAGGGAGCTCAGTGGGACCCAGAATTATTTGCTCAGACCTTGTTGAACCTGCCTCAGAAAGGCTCAGCAACTGGACTGTGCCTGTCTTAGGTTGGCCTGTCAGACAAGCTCTTGCCTATCATTGACTATCAGCCCTTGAAGAGCACACATTCCTGGAAAGTTACCAGAATTGGGGAATGAGGCTGTAGTCTTTTGAATTACAAATAACCAGGAATGCATAACCTCCTGTGGAGGACTGGGAGAAGGATGCCTAAGAGCCATTGACACCTGAAAAATCACCTTAGTTGCAGTCCACTGATGTTGAATCTGTTGAGGAAACAATTAAGGAGAATAAGGATTAACAACCCCACACCATCAATTAATGCATATGTGAGCATCCAGGAGGGATCCATAGCCTTTTTATTTTATACCAACCTTTTAAAAAAAAAATAAATGAATAGTCAAAGGTCATAAACCTCTGCCCTTAATAGATCAATTTCTTTGAGGGGGCAAGAAGAACAAGAAAGGGGGTATATATATTACCCATCCTGGGTTATTCCCTCCTTGGTGGAATCAGGCCGATCCATGGCTGGGCATACATCTCTTACAGGGACCCATATTGGCATTGTAGCAGTCTGAGGATAAACACAACCATACCCTCTCCTATGGGTTAGCAGGGGGGATGGCTACTGCCATTGGAGGGAGATATGATCTCTCCATCTGACCAGGGGCAGGCTGTGTTCCTTGGCAGAGATGCCCAGTGCTTGTAAGTTGGGCTGAGTCCCTTGTCATCAAAACTGAGAAAATTCATGTGGAAAAGGACCTCTTTTAAGGCAAATGAGGATCTCCTCTAGCTTCTGGTGAGATAGTCCTGGCCAACATCTCCTTAATGGCTTGTCCCTGTGGATTACAGGGGATGCCAGTGGTATGGAAAATCTTCCAAAAGCCCAGAAAGTCATTGAATTGTTGAGAGGTGTAGGAAGAGCTATTATCAGTCTTAAGTGTCCAAGGTGCCCCCATAAGTACTATGGTCAACTTAAGGGCCTTGATAGCATTGACAGCTTTCTGTACAGAAAGAATGAGGGCATAAACAAAGGAGGAAGAGGTATCTATTATCACATGAACATATTTAATATTGCCAAAGGGGGCGGACATGGGTGTAACATCCATTTGCCAAATGGCATTAGGCAACAAACCCCAGGAATTAACCCCTGCTCATTTAAGAGGTCCTAAGGGGACAAGTGGTACATGTCTGGGACAACTGTTTATATCAGGAAACTGATAATTTTGGAAGAAGTCTTTGCAAATTCTGTGGAGATAAATGAAACTGCTGGTGAAGAGCCTTTGCTTGCTCTAGAGATCCATACTGGCTGTTAATATGATGGTCTCTGTGACCTCATTTCCTTGAGTCAATAGTCTGGGTAATTTGGAGTGAGATCTAATATGTGACAGGTACCAGAGCTCAGTCTTCTGATTTAAGACATCTTGTATGAGCAGCATAGTCCTGATAATGAGTGAGTAATAAGTCTTTGTCTTGAGAAAAGGCCAGCACATGAACTGCCTGTACAGTGTGTACTGGCTGTCAAAAAAATGTTAACCAGCTTGGTCTGGCAGTCCACTCGAACCTTGAGGAGGGATAATAGCTCACCCAATTGAACAGAACCAGGGTTAAGGATAACATATATAACATCTTTGGAACCAGGACACTGGATAAAAACACCATATCTGTTTTTATTGGAATCTGAAAAGGCCAGGGTGATGTGAGGGGTGGGGGTGATGTAAAGAAAGGGACTGCATGAGGCTGTCTCTTTATTAGAAGTTTAGGGAGCCCTGCTAAGATCTTGTTTTTTTGGCAAGTGATTGTCAGTTAATTCGGTATTATATCCAAAATGAAAGTATTCGAGAAACCATTCAGTCCAGGGGTGTCTAGAAGATTAGTCAGTCCTGTCCAGTTAATCTCTAAAAGTGGTTTCCTAAGGAAGATTGATAATGCTCCAATTCTAGGCATGTCACCAATAAAGATCTCCAGGATCACTCACATTGTCCCATGAACCTGAACACTTTTCACACCAGCTCCACAAATATATCATTTGATCTCCAAATCAATCTTACAACTTCCTGAAAACGAATCTGAAGGCCCAGAATAATTTGTCTTTTGTCTACAATTTTAGTATAAACCTTTACACCATTGTCTCTAAGGAATTGCTGACCCACATTTACTTTTGCGAAGCTGAAGGTGCTGAGGTGGGCATTTGCTCCCCGTACAGTTGGTTCTATGGTTTCTGGAAAGAGCTTCTCTATAAATTGACAAATAAAGGGCCACATGTGCTTTACCTTCTTATTTAGCCATTCTACTCTTTCAGTGTCTAGAAAATGAACCCAGGCAGGAAGACTGCAGGTGTGTACCCCCAGATACACAGCTTTTTCCTTGTCCTCAAACAATGCTGGCACACAGCACAGGCAGCTGGCCTTAAGGCCATTGCTCCAGTGGTACAGGCGAGAAGCCCAAGATCCAGCAGCATCCAACGGAAGATCAGCCCCAGGTAGCTGGGGAGGTACACCGGCGGCAGCAGCAGCAACAGCAGCAGCAGCAGGAGGAGGAAGCTGTGGCCACTGCTGCATCCACCCTCCAGCTGCCAAGGGTCAAAAGGAACCAGGAGCTGTGTGGACACACCGGAGCAGCCAGCTGCAGCCTCACTCTGTTGGCCAGACCCGAACTCCCACTACTTGGACCACCCACCGAAGTCTCAGAGGGTCCAGTAGAAGTAGCAGGCATCCCAGATGGCTCCAGTGGGCTCAGACATCTGGGGTCTGATGGGCCCTGGGGCCCCAGATCTACCAGCAACACTTTACTGTTTCTTGACAGGCTACCAACGTCCAAGGCAGGCCCCAGGCTGCCATCCATGCACTACTGGGAGGTCTGCAGGGTCAGCTGCACAGGTCCACAGACCTATCAGGACCACATGGAAGAACAGAAGCACAGGAAGAAGCAGGCGGCTCAGATGACAGTCACACAGTCCAGCAAGGTCTGAGGGGCCCAGATCATTCACTGAGGCCTGAGTGCTGTGTCCTGCATGGGGTGGATGCCTACGCTGCTCATATGAGGGAAGCCAGGCACCAGAAACTCTTCATGTTGCATACCAGACTAGGGAAATCTGATGTGGGATTTTCCACTGTCTGCTGTGATTACAATTGACAAAGCAACTGCTTTGGGGCTATAGCAGAGCAATAAGGGAACAGAGCTAGGTGGGGAAAACTAAGATGAATGTTGGGAAAGAGAAGGCAGGGTCAGAGAGAAGCCATGTAGCCCTGCCAGAGCCATATGGAACTTTAGCTGGTAAGTGAGGTTTTCCTAATTCAGTGGTAGCAAAAGAAAAAAAGCCACACCATTTTGAAATGCTGGCTTTCTGGGACATACTCCCAGCATGACCTTTGGCTCTTTCAGGAGCCTGAGCATTTGAATGTGGTTTGTGAGCAGCATGCTGCAGCTTGCTTGATGGCAACATAGACCAAACTGTGTGCCTAGAGATGGGGCACTGTGCATGGCTCTCAGAAGCATCTCCACCATGTTGGAATGGGCAAGGCAAGCATACACCCTAGCAATGTCACAGCTTAAATTCTTAAGCACTTAGCATTTTAAGAAGCACTTTTGGTCAGAAAATAATTACAGATATGCGAAAAGACAAACGCAGATAAAAAAAGACCTCTAAATGGGTCACAGTGTTGGATAAATGTACGAAGGCTTGGGAGAGAGAAGAGGAAGAGTATAGAGAGTTGGAAAAGAAGCAAATAGTTTTTAAAAAAACAAAGTGTTTAAAGGGACAGAGCACAGACAGTCATAGATTAAAGAACTAACGACAAACATTAAAAAGTAATAAAATAAAAAATAATAAGCTACATAAAGATAGAAAATACACAGAGAGTCTGGATTAAGAATATTATTGTGTTTTCTTTAATTTTTTTTTTGTCTGTAAAGTAGCTAAGTATAGAGAGATATTTCATTATATGGGCTGCTAAGCTAAACCAGCATGTATATTACAAAGGTATCTTGATTTCAGAATTTGGGTCTAATGTAACATGAAGGCTGGGCTTGTTGGAGTTTTTATTTTATTTAGTTTTTTAGTCATTTAGTTTTAGAGAAAATCACATAGAGAGTCTGCATTAGGTTATAAACTGATTGGCCCATTAGTTTAGGCTTTGTATTAGTTTTTATAACTTATATAATCCATTGTTTTTATTTATGTTAGTCACATGGTTTAGTACCTTTTTTAGTGGGGCAGGTCACATTCTGTTTTTTTTTGTGGTCTGGGGAGGAGTGTCGAGGGAGCTTTTTGTTTTTCAGAATTCTTCGGTTTTTATCTCTACTTTTTGTCTGTTTTTTTTGCCTATAATCCCTGTTGGGCCAATCAGTGTTTATTTAAAACATGATTGACAGAATACAGACAATTCTCCCGCACCACTTCCCCCTCTTTTTTTAAACAAAGGAAAACCCGCATAAACTTGCCTAAAGTTGAGATGATTCTTTGGGGTTCCTGCTTCATGAAAGAGTCTGTCAGATGTTCTACAGGACACAGAAGAAAGTGACTGACAAACTGTCAATATAGGCGGAACTGTCTTTGAAATTTCCTGCTTCATGGAAAAGTCTGCCAGATACTATGGGCCTGTAGGCTAAAGACAGATGTCCCAATGGTACAGAAGAACTTTGGGTGACTGTCCAGGCAGCAAGTTGTCTCTGTCAATTCTACAGTTCTGGAAGTTGTTTATAATACACTTCCTGTTTACTTAGGTAATATTATATCTTTCTGGAGTCTTTGATGGAGTTGAAGAAAAGATAGATTGTATTAATATAGTTTTCCTTAGTTATGAGAAAAGATAAAATAGATATAACTGTAATTCTTGCTTGATAACTGTTTTATGCAATTTACTTCCCTTTTTATTTAAACAGAAACATGGAGATGATGTGAGATTTCCCTCTGAATGCTGTAATTACCATTGATAAATAAAAGAACTGCTTTGGGCCTATAGCAGAGCTATAGGGGAATAGAGCTAGGTGAGGGAAACTAAGTTGAATGCTGGGAGAGAGAAGGCAAGGTCAGAGAGAAGCCATGTAGCCCCTCCGGAGACAGACAGAACATAAAATGGTAAACCGCAGCCAATTGGCAATACACAGATTACTAGAAATGGGTTAAATTAAGATATAAGTGTTAGCCAATAAGAAGCTAGAACTAATGGGCCAAGGAGTGTTTAAATAATATAGTTTCTGTGTGATTATTTCGGGGCTGAGCAGCCAGGAACCAACAACAGCCTCCTTACTACAGAAACCTATTACCTCCAAGACCATGCCGTGAAGTGTCACCTACACCTGAGTCTCGGACAGCACCCTGAGCCCTCAGCCAAGCAGGAAGCTCACATCAGTTGCAGCTCACATACCTCAGACCTGGCTAGCACCGGCCTCTGAGCCCTCATCCCCCATGCTGCCATGCAGCTCACTTCTCCCTGCTAAGCAAATGTGGCACACCCACAGATGACAGGCCACTCTACACTGCTTGTCACCACTCCTTTGAGCTGGACAGCAGGAGATCAACAGCAAACAGGGGTGGGAAATTGTATCGGACCTTTATGTCTTGGTGATTAGTGGGGAACTTCTGTGGTTCTTTAGGCCACAGCCATATGCTCACACTGTGTCTTCAGACGAGGGACACATTCAGGAGCCCAGCCTTGGTTCTGCCTCCTGGGGCATCAGCCCTTATATGGAGACACTGGGCAAACCGAAAGAGAAAAAAATGTGACTTCCTAACTGAATGGGTGACAAACATGACAGACAACACAAAAGAAGGGAAGGATGAGAGTCCTAATGCTTTCCTGTCAAAGGTACCGAGGAACCTTTCAAAAGAAAGAAAGGATGGGGGTCTCAGTGCTTACCTAGCAAAGGGACCAAGGGGCCTTTTCACCAAAAATATGCCATTTTGGGAGCACCGTCTACCACCACGAGTGCAAAGAGATAGATGACCAAAGCATAAAAGGACTCTGACCAGGCAAGCTCAAAATCTGTGTTTGAAGTCCCTAAAATCCCTGTTCTGAGTGCCATATGCTGCTGGTCCCTAAGGTCTTCCTCAGGGAAGCGGGGATTGAGAAGGCACACTGTCAACATCTTAGAAACTGGGAGTCAGGTGGAAGTCAAGTATACAGCAGACTCATTTATTTAACAACAGGGGAAAAACTTATAAACCCTCCCAGCACCCAGTCATTCTGATCCCTTGACAGTTGACATCACATGTTCGTCCCTCATTGATTAGGCACGATCAGAATCTCTGACAGTGCCTGTTGCTAGGCATTCAGGGAACACTGCTTGGTCACTCCTCATTGGCTAGGCATGGTCAGGACCTCTGGCAGTGCCAGGCAGACTCCAGGTTGACCCCCTCTGGCCTGGTAGGCCTTAACTTCCTACAATCTCCCCCTTTTTTCCCTCAGCCAATGAAGCCCCTCCTTGAAGCATAAGTCTTGGTAGCTACAGTTCAGACTGCACTCCAGACCCCATGTTACTTTTAACTTGTTATCTCTGTATGGGACATAGCCTGATGCTTCAAGAAGAGGCCTCTGTCCCTGACTATCCCACCCAAAGTACCAGTTGACATGCATCTCAAACCTGCAGAGCACAAGCTATGTGTTTTATAAAAACTTATAAATGGATGAAAGATACTTCTGGGGAAGAACTGCTTTAGATAAAAAGTTTATTCTTTTTTTAAGTTTTGAAACATACAGGTGGAAAATACAAAATATAGAGAATTTAAAATGTATAAAAAGCAAAGTAAAAGAACACTATTTTCTAAAATTAAGAGCTGTATTATATAAATATATATTTCACTATATCTTATATACACAGTTTTTGCATTTTAAATTTTTTTATTAGCTATACATTTTTCTTTGCTCCCCTCCCTTTCTCCCCCCCCCACACATTTCTCTGCACTTGCATCATATCACCATAAACATTATTGCCAGTGTTGTTCAGTTGTCCTCATATTGGAATTTAGATATATTTCCATAACTGAATGGGGATTGGGCAGTTCTATGTCTCTCCTCCTAGCCTGGATGACCTTGAAGAAGAAAAAGGTGAAGTCAGGTTAGCTGAGATAAAGCTGGTCACACTCTTCTTTATCCACACTGCCCCCATGAGTCACTTATCTTTCTTTACCTAACTCCTTTACCAGATTTCTATCCTTGAAATCGACTTTGTCCCATTTCTTGAGAGCATAAACTGAGCTAGTCACACCCTGCCAGGCCTGAGCACAGATAGAAGGGCAGGCGATATGGTGGAGCAATGGTAGGGAAGGAGAAATTGCAGGATCAAAGGCAGGAGTTGAGTGGAAGACATCAGTGCACAGATGGTTAGGAGGAAGATACAGAGGGCATGCCTGACACAGGCTTTTGGGAGGGTGTTTGGAATGTTTGACTTATGGTTCTGAGAATAAAAGAGATATGAAAACATTTCCATGTGACTGAATAGGTCAGTTCTTATATTTCATCTATGCTTTATTATTAGTCTTTGATGGTGTTTAGTCAATTCCACTGTGTGACAAGAGCATGGACTTTGGTTTGTTGTGCTCTCATTTGATTAAGGCACCCTTGTGAAGCATATGGTGTTTGTTGTGAGTTCTCTTCATGATCCTCTGTGATGAACATTATTTTCATGTTACAATTGAGGTCCCTGAGCTTCAGGGTTTTCAGTAAATTTGAAAACATCAGAGCCAGAGTTTGAAACATATTAGACCCAAATTCCTATCAAATAATTTCCCTGTTTTGATAAATAGAACAAGTTTTATTATTTAACCTAGGAAATAATAGTTTGAGAGTCTTTCTGAATATCCTCTTTATACTTTTATTTACTACATTTAGTGGGTAGGCCAGGGACCTTTGGGGAAAACCAAGTACTACTGTTCTGCTAAAAGAACACAGCAATAAAGTGAATCCTGATGACATTCTGCTGTACCTATAGATCTCATGTATTCCTATATGCCTCACTCAGTCGGCACCAGAGTAGCTCCTGCCTGCAATAGGTGGAAACTAACCCAGAGACCCAAATCCAGACAATATGCAAATTGTGAGGGACTTTGGAACATTCAGTCCCACGTGGGATGCTTTCATCAACCCTCCACCTCCAGGAGCTCAGGAAACTATGTGGAGAAGGAGGCAGAAAGAGTGTAAGAGCAGAGCTATGGAAGACACCAAAGAAACAAGACCTTCTAAACACAGTAGGGCAGACACATGAGCTCACAGATACTGAGGCAGAATGCACAGGGCATGGACAAGTTCATCCCAGATGGGATCCCAACACTGTGAGTGGGAAGTGGATCCAAGTTCTTATCTCTAACCAAGAAGCTATTTCTAATAGACAACTGATTGCAAAAGGAAAATTCATTTCTCTAATGGAATCTCACTGGGTATACAGACTGTACTTAAAAGTAGATGGCTAACTCAAAATGAATTTAAGGGTAGTTTTTTTTTTTTTGTTGTTGTTGCTGCTACATAATGCTTTGAACTTTCTTTTAAACTCCACTGCTTGTATGTTATGGTTTCTGATATCTTGTTTCTATGTTGTATGTATGTATGTGTGTGTGCATGTTCCTGCATGTATATATGTTGCTCCTGATTTTTCTTTTTTTATTCTGGTTATTTTGTTTTGCTTGTTTATTTCCTAAAGATGCATTAGAGAAAAGAGGGGTGGAGGTAGATGGTTTCTGGGAAGGTGGGGAGGATCTGGGAGGATTTAAAAGGGAGGGGAAACTGTGATAAGAGTATATTCTATGAAAAATATTTTCAAGAATACTATAGCAAAAATAATCAAGGCAAAGAAAAGTTACCTTGTTTTAAACATGATGATAAGAAAATGTTTACATACATTAGTGTTTAAAGCTGAATTTCTTTTCTGTTGCAGCCAAATCTTAGCATAGTATTAAAAGTGATTGCTAGGAAGAATGGTGATGCCTGAGAACACACACCTGCAAGTAACTGTGCCTCCCAGATCTCAGCTGCCATGTATCCATACTTGAGCTCAATTCAAAGTAGAAGGTTCTAAGCTTGTCCCCTGGCTCACAGTACATATTGGTAAATTGTCAGTGTACCACCACTTCCATCTCCCCTGTGTTATCTTCTATTCCATAGTAAATGAATTCATTCTTCACTATTTTCTGAAAAAGAAATAATTAACATTCATCTTCTGAGAAACATGTCAAGTGTTGTTACATCTTGGGACTTAAATAGTGCTAGCTTGTCTCTGATAAGGCAAATACAGGCCTACATTTAGAATTATGGGTACAAGACGGCTTTGGGGGTTCTGGTTCACAAACCCTGTCTTTGGAAATTTCTCTCCAGCTTTTCTTATTTAAGGTTTTCATCTGATGGGTTATTACAGAAAACATTCCTTCCTACCAAATTGGTAGAGATGAGAGTTAAAGAGCCCAAGTAAGGAAAAAGCAGAATAAAGTTGACTGCCATTGGGGGTATCTTAAGTAATACCACAAGAACCCTTGGTTAGGTGGCTTGTGGCTCACTGTGTGTCTGAGACGAAGTTCCAATTAAATGGATGATATTTGCTCAGTGTCCACTTGTGTTCATTCTGTTGCAAATATTTCAACCACTAAATCTGCACCATTTAGCCCTGCTTTTCTCACTTGTATTTTGTTTGCGTTGTCAAGGTTACAGCCAGAGGTACTTGCATAGCCACTTAGACATACTGCAGAGAACAGCACAGATACAAGCAACATGCCACTGCTGGGTATGTACAACAGACTACGAAACCATGCTTTGAACAAGTAGTTAGGTCATCTAGGTGTGCTATCTGTAGGGAAATTGGGGCTGAAAGACACACCTAAATCCAAGAATTCCTCAGTTTCTTCTTCTATATTGCTTGTTTCCTGTCATAACTTGAGAGATAAAACTGTGTTTCTCGAGTCTCTTATATTCGTTTCTCTTAAGATTTAACACAGAACTCACTTGCTTAACAATCTCTTAAGGAATCTAAATCCAGTCAGAATGGCTAAGATCAAGAAAACATTGACTAGCAAATGCTGATGTGTTTGTGGGGAATGGGTAACCCTTTGGTGAAATTGCAAACTGGTACAGGCACTCTGCAAATGAATGTGGAGATTTCCCTAAAAGCTACGACCAACTATACCATTGCTTGGCATATGCTCTAAGGAATTGACACCCTTCTCCATAAGTACCTGCTCAGCTATGTTCATTGATGATTTATTTACAGTAGCTAGGAGAGGATGACAATCTAAATGTTCAGCTGAGAAACGGATAATGATATATAAAATGGAAGACGCTTTAGCTGTGAAAAATGAAATTTGCAGATAAACGCTTGAAGCTAGAAAATATGCTGAGTCATGCATCACAGACCCGAAAAAACATATATGTAGAGGGTCTCTCCAAAGCCCAGGTCAGCAGAGTGACTGGCCATGTGGGGCAAGAAGGAAATCTGGTTCAAACCAACTCAGTCGCAGGCATTGTTCCAACTTCTAAAGTCTGACACTGGGCAGTTTATTTTTAGGCATATTTAAGCCTGTACAATTATGACTTGTTTGTTTTGGTTTCTTGAGACAGAGTTTCTCTGTGTATCTTTGGCTGTCCTGGAACTCACTTTGTTGACCAGGCTGGACTTGAACTCACAGAGATCCGCCTGCCTCTGTCTCCTGAGTGTTGGGATTAAAGGCGTGTGCCACAGCACCCAGCACAAAAGTTTCTTGATGACAATTAACTCAATCCTGTGTATAAAAGAAAATTAAGACATGTTTACATCGAAACTTTTTTTCAAAGTACATATGCTCCCTTCCATAAAGATGGTGAAATTTTATCGACTGAGAAACAATACTCAAGATAAAAGCCTAGGGAGAATGACTGAGACAAACCTAAGAGTCTAGGGGAGTCAGATGTGACCCCATAGATAGCACAGAGGTGACTGGGTTATTGACCACATCCATTCCCAGCCTTCTGGGTGCAGAACAGGCTATACATCTCTTCCTTTGAAGAGACAATCCTGTGTGTTTAACATTCCTGGTTTCCCTAGTATTTACCTGTGAGTACAAGGACCTTGTGCCCTCTGCACAAATATGTATGTTTTCTATTATTTGTGGATGCAAGCTCCAAATCTTTAGATTCAGTGAGTAACCTAGACTAAATTCAGATTCCAGAAAAGTAAAAAGAGACCATAAGAGAAACATTAAGAATATTCCTTAATGTAGGGCATGATTTCTATGAAGGGGGAAATGGGAAACAATGAGTATGGGACACTTACCTGGGGAGGGAGGAGATACGACAACACAGAGGGAGATGGAAGGAGGAGGCTTAATTAATATTAAGGATGTATGGAAAAAACATAGGGAAATGTATTATTTTGTCCTACTTAAATTACATATGCAATCACACAAACACACACACATGCACACACACACATACACACACATACACCTATATGTAGTTGGATTGAAGTTATGGCATTTCTTCCTCCCCCCACCCCTACCACCAGAAGGCCCTCCTAGACTATCTAACAAAAACTCCAGTGCCAGGAATGGAATACTTCCTTTCAAATTGTTAACCAGGGCAGTCCAACAGACCTCAATAATAATATAGGTTACTGCCAGGCAAAGAATGTACGACCCTTTTGCTGAAGGCACTACATAGTTCAGACACAGAATTTGGGAACTGATCTGGATTTGACCTAGAAGCCTCCTCACTGCTGACTAACTCTTGTAGTTTCAGAAAAAGCCATGTAAACTGCCAAAGAGAACCGCAATTAATAGTCCCATCCCATCCCAGGTGTACTGGCAACGAACCTGAACAATGGTCAGCATGGCAAGTTCTTCGGAAAGGCGCAAGAGTGGCACTTACATCCTGGGAGTAGCCAGGTTACTTTATGGGATATAAGGTCCAGTCATTAGGAGGGAATATGATGAATTTGACACCGTAAATTGTTGGGACATGGAACCTAGAGGAAAACCTCCTAAAGGAAAATTATACAGACTGAGCCTGTATGATCTCTAAGTGCATTCTAAATACATATTATAGGCACAGGAAAGCGAACCTCCCAGCCCTCCCCAAAGGAGCTCCTTTTTGCAGCAGATAGAGACAGTTAGAGAAGTGTGCAACTGGTCATAATGTAGAGATCAAATGACCATTGGGTGCCCTCCTCCAATTAATACGTTTTAACATAATCCATACACTTGAGGTTCAGGAAATATCACAGAAGAGGGGTCAGGAAGACTGTAAGAACTGGAGAGCCAGGCTATTTGTTTCAGGATAGGTTCTTCTAAAAAATAAAGTAAAAAAGAGGATGGGAAATTGGGTGGGAAAAATGGTTTTGGAAGGAGTTTGGTCAAGACACTTTGTATAAAATTCTCTAAGAATTAATAAAGATAATATAAGTAAATCAAATGTAATTGAGAATAGTTTAAAGATGAGATGATCAGTCTGTTAGCAACTAACGTTCTTATTCTTTTTGTCATCAAAAAAAGGCAAGGGCTTCGACTACTAGTTATAATTAAGTTGCTACTCATATAGGTAGGGAAGAACGCAAGCAAACAAAATCTTAAGGATATGCATATTGATGCACAATACTACAAATGAGTCATCACAGTAAAATGCCAGGTTTTGTGTCGAGTCTCTTCATAAAACATTTTCATGGTGATACCTTGATAAAAACGTGAAGAGGCCATCCCACACTTTTAAGTGGGAAACTCCACTTCCTCTTTCTGACCAGGGAGGCCTTCATTTCCTGCATGCAGAAAATCTACCACATCCAAACTGCCAAGTTAAGACTTAAAATCTGAGGTTGCCAAATGAAATTTTACAAAAACTCAATGACTTACCACATATATGGCAAACACTCCATTCACAAATGTTCCTACTCTTTGTGAACAAACAGTATTAATTTTAGGTGTTGCATTGGCTCTTTGTCTCAGGGAAAGTGGAATATTAATCTTATTGGTGCCATTCACCTCAGATATGCTGGAGGCTCTGTATATTTCTAGAAGACCATTGTGGCCTATGTAATATGAGATGACAATGACTTTGTTGGGTAAGAACTTTTCCTTTAGGACTATGTCCAAAACCTTCATTCTGAAGAATTCACTCTCAGTGGCTACTGTGGCATGGCACATCATTTTATTTTCTCGCATGTCATCTGTAAACAGTTCTGTTGCTTTTAATACCATCACTTGTTTTTGACCTTGGTGGTCTTCAGTCTCGGTTTCTGCATGAAATGCACACAGGAAAGCCAGGAACAGTTAAGGCAGACATTAAGGCATATCTTTCCTAGGTAGAGTGGAAAAATATAACCAAAGTCTGATATGCTATGGTGTAAGTGATGGGGAATAAATGGAGGTCTGGGCAGTAGCTCCAGCATGTACTAATTACCCATGGCAGGTAAATACTATTTTTGTGGTATTTGGGAATACACTCAAGTCCTCCTGAATGTCAGGAAAACTCTCTTCCTCTGAGCTACATTTTGAGTCTAACAGTACATTTTAAAAACTTAAATTACATTATCTTTTCACACACACACCCCCACACACACAGTACTGTCTTATAAAAAAGGCCTAGGTAGGCAGCCACTGGAAGCACCCTAGGGCTCTGCTAATCTGAATGATTCAAACTAGATGCTCTTCCATTTGCATAAGAGCAGCCCTGGAGGAGAATCTTGGATTTGGAAAAGGAAGAAAGGCAGAGTTATTTGACAACCTGTCTCCACAGTACTTGCAGTATGCACAGTCTCTCTCTCTCTCTCCCCTCTTTTCCTCCCCTCCCTCCCTCCCTCCCTCCCTCCCTCCTTCCTTCCTTCTCCCCCAACCTCACTTTCTTTGGTTCTTTTGTTTGAGACGGGGCCTCAATATGTATTACTGGCTGATTCTGAAGTTGCTATGTAGATCAGACTGTCTGGTCTTGAACTCACAGAGGTCCACCAGTCTTTCCTGGAATTATAGGTGTATGCCACCATACCTAGCTCCTCTGAACTATTTCTGAATTCAGGATCACACTTTGAAATGAAGAAGTATGGTAGCAATTACAGGAAACCTAGAGACCAGTGTAGTGAGGTAGTTATGAACCAAAGCACTCTCTGTGGTCTGGTTCGGAAGCCTGTGGATGGTGGGGTTTAACTCTGACTTTTCTCAATGTGCTCCAATGTTTTTGAACCCTAGGAAGTGTACTCCGAATGTGACTTAAGCGGTACCTCAGAATGGTGTGAAGAACACCCGATATAAGGTGCATGGGATTTAAGGAGTAGACGTTATACACTTCTTTAGAAACAAAAAAAGTTTTCAGGTGTTTTCAGAGTTTGCAGGAAAAGAAAATACTGGAAACAGCCTAAGGTCAAACCACACAGGTTTAGCTTTATAATGTCTGAACTCTGCAGAGTTTCAAGTAATAAAATCATTTGAATCTATATTGGTTGGTTGAACAGCAGTTCAAGATATGTTAACTACTTTTTTTAAATACTTTGAGTGTGTGTTGGGGGTAGAAATGTGTGTGTGTGTGTGTGTGTGTGTGATCACAGGACTACACTAGATGCTGGTTCTCACCTTCTACTTTGTGTGAGACAGGGTCTCTCTCTAGTTCACTACTATGCATACCTAATAAGCTGTGTGTCAGTTTCTATAGATTCTCGTTTCACTCTGCCTTGAGCCTCTGCTTTGGTACACATGTGGTTTATACACATGGATGTTTCTGTGTCCAGATTTTACATGGGTTCTGGTGATTTAAGTTCAGGTTCCCAGGCTTATGTAGCAAGTGATTTATCCACTGAGCCATCTCTCAGACCTGCTTAAATAAAATTTTAGAACTGTAAGCTATAGAGAAATATGTGCATTGTGATGCAAATCTGGTAGATAAAGGATACTCTTCATATATGTAATAAAAGATAAAATAAACAAGATTGGATAGTGAAATGTGGCATTTTATAAAGAGATTCTAGATAGTTTCAAACATTTATTTTGTGTATTATCTATTTTCCTAAGTTTTCTAAAATGGCATTTGTATAAATAAAACATGAAAAAATCATTGGTGATATATTCTGCTTAACTTTATATTTCTACATCACATCTTCCACTAAAATATCAATTTATGGCTCACTGAGTGAAAAATAAAGATGAAAATCCCAACAACAAAAAGTCAAAACAAACAAATAAATGTTAATTGTGTCCTTTAAAGAACAAGGATGCTCAGGTGCTCACTGCATCATACGGTTTATTAATGGAGCAGAACGCAGGAGGAGTAGAACATGAATCTAGGGAAGGACTGAAAATCATATATTTAAAACAGACAAGTGACTTATAAAAATAAAACATCACACATCATAGGGGATCATGGGAAATTCTTTGTGCTAGTTTCTGTCGTCATATTATGAGAACAGCCCATCATTACCTTGAATGGTATTGCTGGAGACACCAAAGTAGCAGAAGAACATCTGGATGTTGTTGCCAAAGACACCTGATGTGTACTGGAGTTGCTGGGCCATGGTGCTGGAGACTATGGAGGAGGATTGAAGTTGCTAGGCATTGCTGCTGGGGTGACCTGAGAGGTATTAAAACTTCCAGATAGTGTTGCTCCAGACACTTGAGGGCTATTATAACAACTGGTTGTTGTTGCTGGAGTCACTTGAGAAGCCTGGACTCTCCTGGGTTCTGTTGCTGGGGTGACCTGAGGGGTATTGTAACTGTCAGATACTGTTGCTGCAGATACATGAGGCCTATTATAACCACTGGTTATTGTTGCTGAAGTCACCAGAAAGGCCTGGACACTGCTGAGCACTGTTGTTGGAGTCACTCGAGAGGCCTGGTCACTGCTGTGCACTGTTGCTGGGTTGACCTGAGGACTATTGTAACTGCCAGATAGTGCTGCTGCAGACATCAAAGGGCTATTATAACCACTGGTCATTGTTGCTGGAGTCACTGGAAAGGCCTGGTTGCTGCTGTGCACTGTTGCTTTAGGCATCCAAGAGGTCTGGACAGTCCTGGTTGCTGTTGCTAGGCTTGCTTGAAAGACTGGGACAGTTTTAGGCACTGTATTTTGAGACTTCAGAGGATCTTGATGACTACAAGAAACCACTGAAGTTACCTGAGAGGTGTGGATGCTGCTGGAGGCCATCACTGGAGACACCTGAGAAGTCCTATCACTGGTGGAAAATGGTGCTGAAGGAGCCTGAGATGTTGTCAATATGATGTGTGATATTTCTGGAGGCTGCTGCAGGCTGTTGTTGGAAGCCCCTGAGGAGTCTGTGGTTCACTCACAGCTGGGCATCTGTTGCCTGTTGAAAGTTCTGGAAGTTTATGCTCTTCCTGGAATGACTGTGTTGTCACGAAGTCAGGTGATTTGGTGAGTGCGTCTTCAGGTTTCTGAAGGGAAATAGATTTTTTAGAATTCTTTGTATCCCAATAAATAGTTTTCAAAAATCAGATCAAACACATCTTTATGTTTGCCCTTTGAAAAATACTTCTATTTTTCCAGTTACCCCTGGGCTGCAGGAGGTATTATAGATCACATATAGAGATGTCCAAACTTAGCCTCTTCCCTTCCTAAGGAGAATATCTCTTAGACAGCTGGGCACTGAATTTAACTGGTTTGGCTTGGAATCCCGACTCTGTATGTCTTATAAAACACCAAAGATAACCTGGTTCAGTTCAACTCAGGGCTGTTGTATGGGCAACAGGGTTAACAGCAAGATTGGCTCCCACTTATGGGTTTTTTCCCTCAACTTTCCAAAGAAACCACTCCATATTTTCTGCTGTTTCAGCACACAGGAATCCCTGTCACCACCCTTTCAGGTGATCTGGCAATCACTGTGCAATAAGTACCCAGAAATAATAGGCCACAGAGGTAAAATTTTGGGAGATAGCATGTAGCTCAGTTGATACAGTGTTTACCTAGTATATACTAAATAGAACTCATGTAAGTATGTTCTTAGGTTAAGGTCTTTTAAATGCTCATTTTATATTTGGTTAAATGAAACTACTATATATATGAGTGTAACATGAGGTCCTGCTTGTTGGGGTTTCTTTCCTGCCCAGTTGCTACAGCCATTTAGCCCCAAAGAAAATCACACAGAGGTCTCCAGAAGATTATAAACTGATTGGCCCATTAGCTCAGGCTTCTTATTAGCTCTTGTAGCTTATATTAACTCATTATTCTTGTCTATGTTAGCCACATGGCTCAGTACCTTTTTCAGCGGGGCAGGTCACATTCTGCTTCTTCAGTGGTCTGGGCAGTACTGCGGAAAGAGCTTCCTTCTTCCCAGAATACTCCTGTTCTCATTGTCCCACCTCTACTTCCTGTCTGATTTCCTGCCTATACTTAAATAAACCAGCCAATCAGCGTTTATTTAAGATATGATTGACAGAATACAGACAATTCTCCCACACCACTTACCCCTCTTTTTTTAAAAAAAAAAAAAACAAAGGAAAATATCCATAGTCCATTTATTGGGAATGTGGGTGTAGTATTCCAGGCTACTTCCTGCTGCTTGGGGGTGCTGATATTCTCATGGGGACCTAAAGAAAATTTAGAATTATGATCAAGTCCAGACCAGAGTATCCTGTGAGGCTTGATCATCTCAGGCAGCAGTCTTGAATCTGTTCTGGATGTAGAATTCTGATATCTGGGCCATCTGTTTCTACCAGAGATTTCTCAGGTGGTCTTCCTTGATCAAACCTGATTTTTTAAAATTAAGAATGAATCCACAGCTTCTCATCTCCTGTGGAAACAAAGCAAAATCTCTTCTCCAAAGTGACATACCTTTTGACTTCAATTTCGAAATCAAGGTATTTTCAAAATACCTATCTTGGATTAATTCAGCAGCATTTATAAGCAAATATCTTTTAGCAGCTGTTGCTCCTTCCTCAGCATTCAAATATTTCAAAGAGAGCATAATAACATACAGTATCAATATTCTCTATGTGTTTTCCATCTTTATGTGGCTTTATTTTAAACTCTATTTCTTTTATTTTTACTTTTAACTTTTGGATTTTTGAGACAGGTTGTCTGTGTATCTTTGTCCTAGAACTCCATCTGTAGACCAGGCTGTCCTTAAACTCACAGAGATCCACTTGCCTCTGCCTCTGAAGTGCTGGGATTAAAGGTGTGTGCTACCACACCTTGAACTCACAGAGATCTGTCTGTCTCTGCCTCCCAGGCACTGGGATTAAAGGTGTGTGCTACCACACCTTGAAGTCACAGAGGTCAGTCTATCTCTGTCTCCCAAGTGTTGGGATTAAAGGTGTGTACCACCACACCCAACTACTCTCTTTTTTTCTTTTTTAAGGACTTTAACCTTTTCCTTTTCTCTCCCAAGCCAGCATATGTTTTTAACACACAGTAAACCATTTAGAGGTTTTTTCTTTCTTTGAATCTCTCTTTACTGTATATCTCTATTTTTCTGACTACACGAGTCTTTAATTTACCAAGCAATATGGGTAGAATTAAAGCAGTGGCTTTGATGGCTGGATCCAGCCCATTCCTTAGCTTTCTGTAATTCCAGCCTCATGGCAGAGGTACCGGCTGTAGCCATGTTTATTGCCACAACTCTATGGCGTTTCAAGGTCCCTGCCAGCAAGCAAGCTGCAGCTGTGTGCTCACAAACCACACTCAAATGCTCCATTGTTGGACTGCCTGCCCAAAAGAGTCAGAGTTTGCCCTGGCAGGATGGCCCAGAAAGCCGGCATTTTAAAATGGCATAGCCTTTCTCCTGCTACAGTTGAAGACCAAAAAGCATGTGGTCATCTTTTCATCAACACCATTTAAGTGTTTTGTGCAAGGACATTTTAAAGGAGCTGTAAGGTTTTACAGATAAAGCTGAGTCAAGAAGCCTCTCTTAAATGAGAGTGCTTGCTTGCCTCTAGCAAGCAGAGCAGACCTGAGAAATTGCTGCTACCAAGAAGGCATGCTTTATTCTTTTCTGTCTAGAATTACTTCCAAGCTCTCTCAGGTTTTATGTGGATGCAGTTGTCCACGTGGGTGCCATTCTGTAACATTTGGTCCTGCTTGTTGGGGTTTCTTTCCTGCCCAGTTGCCACAGCCATTTAACCCCGAAGAAAATCACACAGAGGTCTCCAGAAGATTGTAAACTGATTGGCCCATTAGCTCAGGCTCCTTATTAGCTCTTGTAGCTTATATTAACTCATTATTCTTATCTATGTTAGTCGTATGGCTCAGTACCTTTTTCAGCGGGGCAGGTCACATTCTGCTTCTTCAGTGGTCTGGGAAGAACTGCCGAGGAATGGGCTTCCTTCTTCCCAGAATACTCCTGTTCTCATTGCCCCACCTCTACTTCCTGTCTGGTTTTCCCGCCTATACTTCCTGCCTGGCTACCGGCCAGTCAGCATTTATTTAAGATATGATTGACAGAATATAGACAATTCTCCCATACCATATGAGTATGTACACATATATATGAAGCATTTGTTCATAAGTCCATACATATTTTAGTTCCTGTAATACACTTATCTAAACTTATATGAGGCATAAACCTTAAAAGATCCTAAATTTAGCTTCAAAGGTAAAAAATAAAAAAGTTAAAGAATGTAAAACTTTCATGTCAATTATTATTCCTGTTTTCTCTGTGTTTCTAATCCCTTGGGATGTCATTCTTCTGTGACAAGAAGTAAGAAAAATAATCCATCTAGCAGTGGTAATTCAACAATGAAAGTCATATCAAAGAAAAGGTGGGGGCTTTCTTCATTTTGAAGACAATGTAGGAATCATAATAAGCAATGAAAGTTCTGCTATCACAGTTCTAGTCACAAAGGAGTGTGCAGGTTTCTTCCTGGAATCCCTTCCAATGAAGGCAGCATTGCACGTGTCTCTGGTGTACTTGTAAAACATATTCATTAAACATCTTTGCTCAAAAATAAGAAAAAGAAAATAGATGATGTCATCCAAGTTGATACTGTCCAAGTAAAAATGATAAATGACCTTTTATCCAGACATATATGTTTTAATTATATTATTATCATCATTAATGAAGACAGATGTGCACATTTATTTAACATTCTAAGTAACATAACCTTAATAATTACAATGACAAAACATTGGTTATATATGGATTCCTGGTGTAATGGTAGAAATAATAAAATAAGTATTTGTAAATGACTGTCAGGGTTTCACAGTGTACACTGAAGGAATGAATGGTTACATTAAATAAATAAGTTAATAGGAGATAAGATAATAAGTTTCTTCAAGATTTTTAATCATTGTGAAGAAGGGTACAGAATCTTCAAACAATGGACCAAGGGTTGATAGTTTTGTTAATCATGTTGTGACTAAACCAGTAGTGTTTGAACAATATTCAGGAAGCCCAAGCAGGACTCATTTATACATCTGTAAGGATAAAATGTTTTAAATGATCAATCACATGATAACTCTAGTTAAACAAAACTAGTATATATAGTTTGTTGAGATCATAAATTATTTTATAACAATACATACCTTGTCAAGAACAAAAGCTTTTCACTGAGATCTTAATAGAAGCATTGATTGATTTAATCATGTTATGGAATTGAGGAGTCTTCAGTTTATGTAGTTTTATTTCCCCTTTTCCTCAAAGAAAAAAATGTATTTTTCTACAGCTAAGGATGATTTTCTCTTTTGTGTGTTAGAGATTGAACTTGTGGTCTTGTGTGAGCAAAGCTGGTCTCCACTATGGAGTTTTGATCCCCATTCCCTATAACGGATTTCAATACTATATGAGAAATGGTTTCAATAACAAGATAACTCACTCCATGTTATTGGATTCTGATATTCATTGGGAACTGAATACTTTGAACAAATGGCCAGAGAAGAGGATCATCTCATACAGGAATAGAAACATCCTATTCATGTCAATTTTCTATTCAGATTTGATGATGGAGAACACTAGGCTGAGTATTAGAAAGTACAAGTTGATGTTTAATGCCCTTTAACATATCCTTTAAAGTTATATCCTTAAAAACTTATTACTACTTTTGCAAATGTTTTTAAAGGGAGTAATGGGGGCACTGGAGAGATGACTCAGGGAACAAGAGTATTTGTTACACATGCATGAGGATCTAAGATTATATCCCAACAATCATATAAAAACCTGGGCTTTCCATGTTTGCCTGTACCCCATAGTCAGGATGGTCTCTGGGACTTGCCGTCTACCAGCAAAGTCCCATGTTCATGGAGAGATTCTGTCTCAAAGGAAAAAAAAATCAGAGGGTGACTAAGCAGAGTATTTGAAGTCCTCCTTTGGTATCAACAAATGCATGCATACACATGTATACAAACCACACACACACACACACACACACACACACACACACGAACATTTGAAGTTCTCCTTTGGTATCAACAAATGGCATGTATGCATGCATATGTAAACCACACACATGCACACACACACACACACACACACAGCAATTAATGATTTTATAGTTTTGTTACAGGAAATTATGTTATACCAAATATAAAAACGTAGTCCCGCAGTCCTAACAAAAAGAATGACCAGAAATCATGAATTTGGTGACCCCCATCACTTCACTTTTGCTATGCTGTTGGCACAGATAAAAGACTTAGAGTAAGTACTCAGAGAAAGGTACTGAGGAGAACAAGCTTAGTGGATGCTTTTTCAGTGAGATCTTAGACAGCGTACCTCTGATGAAGACGTCGCCATAGTTGATCCTAGTTCCAGTTCTTCCTCTGTGTTGGAGAAAAGGTCGGAAGTACTGGATTCCTTCTGACTGGGTCCTATTGCAGCATGTTTGGCTTTTCTTCTGCTTTTATTTTCAACTGATGAAATAAAGAAAAGACAATAAACTGAACGAAGCTTCCTGTTGTAAGACAGCAGAAGTCTGCCCATCCAGTGCTATTTTGCCTCCTGTTTGTATCTAGGTCCATTTCCTGCTACTGTCCTGGTATTTCCTGCTTACCTCTGTCACCAACAAACAATACAGACACAGGAACTGCATCAGGATTTGCTTGCTCTTTTTAGGTGCAATGGGCCTAGTCTTACCTTATGGGGACATGTATGCACAGTCAAGCCCCATCCTAGCCCTTTTATCCTATAGTTTGCTTTTAAGAAGAGAAAGACAAACTCAGTGTGTACTCACTTATAAGTGGATATTAACTATAAAAAAAGAATAAATATGCTATAGTCCACAGAACCAGAGAGACTAGGTAACAAGAAGGGTTTATGGGAGTACACCCACATCTCCCTGTGAAGAGGAAATAGAAGAGATTTCATGAGTGAACTGAGGGCGAGGGAGGATGGAACATGAACAATCAGATTGGGGGAGGAGGAGGAGAGAGTACTGGGAGAGATTATTGGAAAGGGGGGACATTTGGGGTTAAGTAAAAATCTGGAGCAAGGGAATCTCCCAGGAATCTACAAGGATGACCCCAGCTAAGACTCCTAGCAATAGTGGATAAGTAGCCTGAACTGGCCATCTCCTGTGACCTGATTGGTACCTAGCCCAGTTGTCTCCAGAGAAGTGTCATCCAGCAACTGATGGAAACAGATGCAGACCCACAGCCAAACATTAGGTTAAGCTCTGAGAATCCTGTCAATGAGACAGACAAAAGCTTGCAGGGGTCAGAGGGTTTACACCACAAGAAAATTCACAGAATCAACTAACCTGGGCTCACAGATTCTCACAGAAGACTGAACCAAAAACTTGGGCACCTGTATGGGACTGACCTAGGTATTCTGCATATATGTTACAATTGTGTAGCTTGATCTTCTTGTGGGGCTCCTAATAGTGAGAACATGGGTTGTCTTGACTCTTTTACTGGCTCTTGGGACCCTACTTCTCATCCTGACTCATCTTGCCCTGCCTTAATACACGAGGAGGTTCTTAGTCTTACTGCAACTTGATATGCTATGTTTTATTGATACTTATGGGGGACCTGCCATTGGTGGGAACCGAGGGGGGATTGGGAGGAGAGACTGTGGCCAGGGTGTAAAATAAACACATACATAAATAAATAAAGTTATTTTGAAAAATAATCTAAAATTTGCATGAATTTATGATAGATTATCTTCTTCAGGTCACCCCAAATTAGAGAAACAGAGGAAGAAATTGTGACCTAATCTGAGGTGTGGCAATAGATTAATAGTGAATTTCGATAGCTTACCTTTTGGGTCCCTTTTATTTTCTGGAGATAAGATTTTGGCATGAACCTCAGGTTAGTCTTAAACTGGAGTGCTCTCTGCTCCAATCAACTGAATGCTGAATGTCCAACTGAATGTCCCACAGATGTGGGACAATATGCCCACTTCTTTTCATGTATTTTGAACCTAGTAACTTTATAAAGGGGAACTTCTTCACATTCCTTAGATTCAGGATTCTACTTAAACATTGACTCACTTGTTGCCAAAAAAATACATTAATGATGGCATATCTTAATTTGGAGTTGTATTAACAGACTTATGTATTTTTAAGTGTGATATTGAAATCTTACCTTATAATTTTCTATTCATGCTACTGTATTAGAAGCTCTTGTTTCTCTGAGCAACTTCTGAAGGCGTAAGTCATAATACAATCCCACGCCAGTATGGAATTGTGATTAATGAAATGGTTATTTATTTAAAGGGAAAAACCTTACAGATCACCATCCCAGACAACAGCCCTCTGCATGATCAGGAATGAAGTCTAACAGCCAGAATCCGGAAGCAAGAGAGAGAGAGCACACAGCTACTGCTGCTTTTTTGAAACTAAAGAGACCACGCCCCAGTAGGCTGGTATCCTAAAGGCTATTGGCTGAAGGAGCGGAAATAGCTCCCACAGCACCTCCCCCTTTTGTTTAAGTAAGAGAGTTCCAAACCCAATACAAAACAATATACATTAGGAACAGATATCAAGTATAAGATTAGAATTACAATCAGCATAAACAATATTAAGCAAGGAACATATGTTAAATGTTTTAATAAACATTCTATCCTAAGGAGTCTAAGTTTTGTATTGGAGATGGCTTGGTTAGATCATAGGAGGACAGTAATTATGATTATTTAATCTTCAACCCTATCGAAGACCTGAGAAGGGAGATAATATTACTTGAGCAGGCAGGAAGTACAATAAAGTAGCTTCCAAAGCGAGCAGTCTATGGCAGAGACAATTAGCTACCTGAGAAATCACCCAAAGTCTCATTTTGCAACACTGAAGTGACCAACTTTGGCTATGGCCTAGAATAACTGACAGACCATTTTCAAAAGCAAGAAAATTTTCAAAACCGTCTTACCCTGTCTTGGCAAGATTGACAGTTCTGTTTATCCATTTGTGGATACTATATCTTGTCAGTGGTTGAGGCATGGGCATTTCTTTGCCCAAAGGCCAGTTTTTGCCAAGAAGAAAACAGGCTCCAAGTGGAGTGTCTTTGGTGCTCAACATTCTCTCGGGAATAGATTGGTGCTGCCAGGAGCAATTATGTCTCATGTCAGCAAAATCTTAAGTTATTTAAATGCCATGTTTCACAGATCCTTAAGTGGTTGAAGATTATCTATCTATACAGAATATAATCTCTATGTATCTAAAGAACCTGATTAGTCTAACTATAAGTATGACAAACATAGATTACTATTGATCTATAATTCTTAATACCTATCTAACTTAAGACTAAGACAATAAACAACTGTGCAATAAATGAGGACAATGACCTCCAAATGCAAACAATGTACAAGTATCTTGATCAGAGGCAGAAATGTACACTGCAATATGGTAAATATATATGTATCAATACATAAAAATGTTTTAAACAGAGGTGGAAGCATGCATGCTTACAATATACAATATAATTTAACTTTGTATCAATATACAAGAATCTATACCAATGCAATTGTCTGTAAACGATAACTCACAAGTACCAATCTATTATCCCATCATCCAATTTTCCCTCTTTTTGTTTTTTCAAAAAGGTCCCTGAGCTTACAAAATTCCTCCCCCAACCCTCAACCGTATATCAATTATAATCAACCCCTAAAATGATATCCCTAAGCCTGAGGACAAACTTTACTGGGAGAGGGGACGTCGTCTTCTAGAATTACTTCCAGCTGTCATGGGGGTGACGTTCTTTCTAGGGGATCCTATGAAAGTAAAATGATGGTTACATTTCAAGATTAATGTCTGGTGAGATTGCAAATAGTCTCTGAGTATTTTGTGGAAGTCTGGCCAAAACATTGTAAAAGATGTGCACCATTTCAGCTAACCAAGTTGGAACCATCTTGGGCAGCTGGTACCCAAAACAGGTCTTGTAGTAGCCGCTATCAGTGTCATGACGTCATATCAACCAGGTGGAGTTGTTGTTATGGGGCCCCATCTTCTTCCTGGAAACTTCAAAGATTACTGCAGGAAAATTCATTGTTCATTGTGGAAAACTTAAACATTACTTATATAGACATATACAAACATATATATTCAGTGAAAGGTATGATAAAGACAAAAATAGATGTGAAGAAAAGCAAAGATATTTTCTAGATACTTTTTTCTTTCTGTCTCACATCAAATGGCTCTTGACATGAGATAGAAACTCTGGGTTTTTTCTTTTAACAACATGCTTGGATTTAAAGAAGGACAAAGCCATTATCCAACTCTAAAACCAGCTCTATATATTCATAAACATATACATACATATGCATATATATAAATGTATACATTGTATCATTTGTACTTACAAACCATATTTAATTTTCTTGATGATCCTTATTGGATAGTTATTTTTCTACCTGTCATCATTCAAACATCAGGGGTTTCTTGAATTTTTGAAGATGAGTATTTTCTTGCAAAGACAAGAACAGGACCCTGCCACCATCCTAAATGCTTTTCTTACCACCTGTATGGTCATCACCATTGTGGATGAGCTGTCATTTCTCTGTTTCAATAGGTTTGTCCTTTTCAAAGAGAATCTTTATTAATTTTGATGGCATCCATAATTTTTCATCTCCTGTGTAAACAAGAGCAAAATCCCTTCCCCAAAGTAGTACATCTCCTGGTTTCCATTGTGAGGTCAACACATCTTTGAAATATACTGGTTGATTCAATTCAGAAGTTTTTTCTATTATCCAATGCCTCTCTGCTGCTGTTGTTCCTTTCTCATTAGCATTAAGAAAATTCAAGGTTAACAAAGCATTATGTAATCTATTTCTGGGGTATTTTCCGTCCCTTTCTGTTTGTTCAGCATATCCTGTATTGTATGATTTGACCTTTCTATAACTGCCTGACCTATAGGATTATTTGATATACCAGTAATGTGCTTTATATTATAATAAGCAAAAAAGCGTTTCATTTTCTTAGATACATATGCTGGACCATTGTTTGTCTTTATTTGTGCAGGTATGCCCATGATGGCCATAACTTCCAATGAGTGAGTGATTACTGAATCAGCCTTTTCTGAGCTCAGGGCAGTTGCCCATTGGAAACCTGAATACGTGTCTATGGTGTGTTGTACATATTTTAATTTACCAAATTCCGTAAAGTGGAACACATCCATCTGCTAGATTTCATTCCTTTGAGTACACTTTGGGTTACTTCCTGCAGTCAATGGTGTTTGATTGTAGAAATAGCAAGTAGGGCATCTCTTTATAATCTCCTTAGCTTGTTGCCATGTGATAGAAAACTCTTTCTTTACATCTTTGCTATTGACATGATGTTTTTTTTATGAAATTCTGAGGCCTGCAACATGCTTCCAATTAATAATTGATCAATTTCAACATTACCTTGTACTAGAGGACCAGGCAGACCTATATGGGATCAGATGTGTGTTATGTACGTAGGACAAAGCCTATTCCTGATTATGTCTTGCACCTGGATAAAAAATGAAGTCAATTCTGGGTCATCTGGTATAAATTCAGTGGTTTCAATATGCAAGATAACTCTTTCTGCATATTGTGAATCTGTTACTATATTAAGAGGTTCTTTAAAATCCCTTAGCACCATAAGAATGGCATATAATTCTGCCTTCTGGACAGAATTATAAGGACTTTGTTTCACCTTACTCAGTTCTTCTGATTTGTAGCCTGCTTTCCCTGATTTATTTGCATCAGTATAAAATGTACGGACTCCAGTTATTGGTGTATCAAGTACAATTTGAGGAAGAATCCAAGAAGTTCTTTTTATGAGGTTAAGTCTATCGCTTTTGGGATAGTTGCTATTAATTTCTCCCAAAAAATTAGCACAAACTCTTTGCCATGGTTCATTGTCTTCCCATAACTTTTTTTATTTTATCACTAGTAAAAGGCACTCTAATTTCTACTGGGTCTATACCTGCTAGTTGTCGAAGTCTCAGTTTACCTTTTATAATTAATTCAGAGACTTTTTCCACATAAGTTTTTAATTTTTTACTTGATTTATGTGGTATAAATATCCATTCTAAAATAATATCTTCCCTCTGCATTAAAATCCCTGTAGGAGAAATTCTGGAAGGCAATATGACGAGAATACAACTAAACTCTGGATTCACCCTATCCACATGTGCCTCGTGTAATTTTTCCTCGACCATTGTTAATCCCTTTTTTGCTTCAGCTGTTAATTCTCTGGGACTATTCAAGTCTTTATCACCATCTAAGGTTTTGTTTAAATGAATTATTAGATCAGGCATTATCCCAACAGCCGGCGGTAGGCTGGAGATGTCTCCTAACAATCTTTGAAAGTCATTAAGAGTCCGTAACCGGTCTCTCCTATTTTGTGCCTTTTGTGTCCTAATTTTCTGTAAATCTATTCTGTAACCTAGGTAATTAACAGAATCTCCTCTTTGAATCTTTTCAGGAGCAATTTGTAATCCCCATTTAGGCAAGACATCCTTTACTTCTTCAAACATCCTTTCTAAAGTATCTTTATTTGAATCAGACAACAAAATGTCATCCATGTAATGGTAAATTATAGACTTAGGAAATTTTTTACGACTTATTTCCAATGGCTGACTTACAAAATATTGGCACAATGTGAGACTATTGAGCATCCCCTGTGGGAGGATAGTTCATTGATATCTCTCAGTAGGCTGAGAATTATTATAAGTTATTTACTGTGAAGGCAAATTTTTTCTCTATCCTTTCCTTGTAAAGGTATAGAGAAAAAACAGTCTTTCAAATCAATAACTATAAGAGGCCTTCCTTTTGGTAATAGAGAAGGCAAAGAAATTCCAGATTGTAGAGGACCCATTGGTTGAATTACCTTGTTGACAGCTCTTAGATCTGTCCCCATTCTCCATTTACCAGATTTCTTTTTTACAACAAACACAGGAGAATTCCAAGGGCTGGTTGATTCTTCAATATGGTGAGCATCTAGTTGCTCTTGTACCAGCTGTTCCAAAGCCTGTAATTTATCTTCAGCTAGAGGCCACTGCTTGATCCATATTGGCTTCTCAGTTAACCATTTTAAAGGTAAGGCTGTTGGTACCTCTAAATGTTTGCTAGTTGCTGTATGTTCTTGTACAGCCTGAATGGCTGGTGACCTTTTACCATAATACCTCATTATATCCTTCCCAGAATTATGA
>PVIU01002031.1:0-169196 GCA_004026605.1 Ondatra zibethicus
CCCAGCACTTGGGAGGCAGAGGCAGGCGGATCTCTATGAGTTCGAGGCCAGCCTGGTCTACAAGAGCTAGTTCCATGAAAGGCTCCAAAGCCACAGAGAAACCCTGTCTTGAAAAAAACCAAAAAAAAAAAAAAGAAAGAAAGAAAAAAAGAAAGAAAAAAAAGACTCATGCGGTCAGAAAAAGAGTTATACAATAAAGAGAGATTCAAAGACGAAGAAAACCCTCTAAATAGTATACTGTGTGTTTTAAAATATATGTAGGCTTGGGAGATAAAAGTAAAAAGAAAAAAGAGAGTAGTTGGGTGTGGTGGCACACACCTTTAATCCCAACACTTGGGAGACAGAGGTAGATGGACCTCTGTGAGTTCAAGGTGTGGTGGCACATGCCTTTAATCCCAACACTTGGGAGACAGAGGCAGGTGGACCTCTGCGAGTTCAAGGTGTAGTAGCACACACCTTTAATCCCAACACTTGAGAGGCAGAGGTAGATGGACCTCTGCGAGTTCAAGGTGTGGTGGCACACGCCTTTAATCCCAACACTTAGGAGACAGACACAGGTGGATCTCTGTGAGTTCAGGGACAGCCTGGTCTACAGAGGGAGTTCCAGGATAGCCAAAGATACACAGAGAACCTGTCTCAAAAAGCCAAATATTAAAAATAAAAGAAATAGAGGTTAAAATAAAGCCACATAAAGATGAAAAATACACAGAAAGTCTGGATACTGTATGTTATTATGTTCTCTTTGAATTGTTTTAATGCTGAGGAAGGAGCAACAGCTGCTAAAAGATATTTGTTTATAAATGCTGCTGAATTAATTCAAGATAGGTATTTTGAAAATACCTTGACTTCAAAATTGAAGTCAAAAGGTATGTTACTTTGGAGAAGAAGTTTTGTTTTTGTTTCCACAGGAAATGAGAGGCTGTGGATTCAGAAGGCCTGGCCTTCAATGCAAAATCCTCCAAGATTATGGTGTGCACCAACACAGCCAGTTAAGAAGTACTTTATGTGTAATAAGTCTTTATGCACCTCAACAGAAACTTTCCTTGGAAGCTGTAGTATTCAGAAGGCCCTGGAGACAACAGCTGGGCAGTCTGTGCTCCAAAGGCAGCATGTGATAAGCCTCCACTGTCAGAGAAGAGCAGCGTCAGAGGTGTCATCTGGGGAGTATTCCAGGGGCACCCACTCCAGATGATCCTCATATCTTCCCCATCGTCTTTTGTCTTTTCTGTCTTTGAGGCCGATGGATTTCTGATTTACCATGTCACCACAGGCAGGCGGCTGCACCATGTCCCTGATAAGGGACACTCAGTGTTTAGTACAGATTCTTTAGGAAGTCACCACTTGCTCGTCATTTTTTTTTTAAGGAAAAAGAACCAAGGCATGTGGCTGAGAGATGTTTCAGAAGTTGGGAAACATATATTCTCTGAGGCCATTTCTGTCTGTCCATCCCAGGTATTTTTGAGTTGCCTTCTTTGTCTGTAAGCCAAGAGGGCTGTCTCTGCCAAAATGGCATCTCCACTCTCTGAAACTCATCAAGGACAAAGTCAGTTGTCAACTACAACATCATAAGAAAGTGACCACTGTCTTACACCAAATAGTTTTTTAAAAAAAAAAAAACCAAAACCTTATTCATTCACAAGTGTGTGTGTACATAACTCAACACACGTGCTGGGTAGATTCAGCACTGTTCTGAATAGCTCAGAGCTCTGCTGTCAGCTGGAAAGAAAACTGAGCCAAAAGGAAAAGCTCAAGAGCACCATGGTCTAATATCATTTCCTCTGGTTGATAAGAGGGTCAGAAATGTGGCTTGCTGTTCATAGGGGCTCCGTAGTGAAAAGTTATCCCTGCCTAAGAAAGGGCTGGTCTTTGGTCTGCTAGCAGGAAGGAAGCGCCAAAGCTCTTGGAATGCCAGGCCTGATAGGAATGTTTTTGTTTGACTGGGAGTCCTGGGCCACTCCAGATAGTAAGAGCTAAGGATTTGTGTCCTGTGGTATCAGCACCATATATAAACGGAAACTGGGATCAGCCATGAAGTCGGCCATGCCTGCTCAGTGTCAAGGCTCTAATGAAGGGTGCCCACTGAGGCTGGGACAAGCTGCTCTGGCTATCCCTGTGCGCAGCAGGCATTGCTGCTGGGAGAAGAAGCACTGTCCCTAATCTCTTTGTGAAAACACAAGCAGAACTCTGTGCTGGGAACTCTCCTACCCAGGGCCTCAGATGCAGCTCCCCGGTTAATTTTTACCTGTGTCCTTTCTGTAACTCATAACTGTGGGTATAGCCTTGAGTGAACTACCCAATTTATGGGTTGTCTTGGAAACCCTCAAACCTGTGACTGTAGTGTTGTATGGTGGACTGTTCCTTCCTTGTGTTTCGGGGACCCTTTCCATAGATACAGGGAGGGAGAGATTACGCATGGACCCTGGGGGAGAACGGGGATATGCCACTAGGGCTGGGGCTCCATTTTCATGACAAAGAGTGACTGGAGGAGGGCTCCAAAGGGTGTCTCCTTTCTTTCTCACTCTGATTGCATCACTGAGATAAACCCTGAGGATACCCTGGTGCTCTCGAGGCGGGGACCATCAAACCAAAAGAGCTTCTCTGCCATAGGATGAGAGGTAAGCAAAGGAAGATGTTCTGGCTGCTTCCCAGGCCTGCCTCTGTCCATGACTCCTCCAGGCACATGTCACTATGTTAGTGACTCACCTGTGAACTTATTTAAAACAGCTTTGGAGGGGGGGGAGAGACAGACAAACAGACAGAGACACACAGAGAGAGACAGAGAGAGAGAAGAGAAAACAGTTCAGGATGACCCATGAACAACATTCTTGATCATATAATATGCTGGAATAGAAGGCACCATCAAAACCTAATAACATCTTGTTGCCCTCTGCCCAAGGTTTCCTAGGTAGTGGTATCACAGCAAGAAAAGGACTGGAGAGTATATGCCAGGTAAAACAATTCCTAAAAGACTTGGCTTTAGAAGTGAGAGATATATTTGGATAAAAATTCTGTAAAGTTGACACGTAACATTGTATAAAACACTCTCAAAAAGAAATAACTATAGGATGATGATAAAATATAGACTCTATCGAATATTAACCATGTACCAGACATGATTTAAGGTTTTGTATGCAGTAACCACTTGAAACCCATAATACCATTTCTATGTTATATACAAAGTACTTTTCTTAAATTCACAGTCAGTAGTGGATCTGAACGTCAACTCTATCTGCATGACCTCTTATGTATCTCAACTGAAACATGGAAAGTCTTCACTAAACCAATTATAAGGAAAACCCACATAAATTCCAGCAAGACGTAGCTGAAGTAGGGCCAGGTGTGGTAGCATATACCTATAATCCCAGCATGCACCTGTAATCCCATCATGTACCTGTAATTCCAGCATGTTACCTGTAATTCCAGCATGCATTTGTAATCCCAGCATGCATCTGTAATCCCAGCATGTACCTATAATCTAAGCAGGCACCTGTAATCCCAGCATGTACCTGTAATCCCATCATGTATCTGTAATTCCAGCATGTACCTGTAATCCCATCATGCATCTATAATCCCAGCATGCACCTGTAATCCCAGTGCTTGGGAGGTGGAGGCTGAAGGATTGGGAATGTAAGGGCATGCTCAGCTACACAGAGATGTCAAGGCCACCCTGGTCTATATGAGACCCCCATTTCAAGCACAAACAGGAAGTACATAAACTGACCACATATTCTAACTAAAATCAGGCAGTTTAAGTAGTAATATAAGAAATCAGTTTTCTAAGAAAATATAAATTATTCAAAATTATATTTTTAGTCAAATTAGTCACAGAAAGAATAAAAGCAACAAAATAAATTGGAAGAGAAAATTGCTAAAGCACCAGCTCTGGAGAGTTTTTTGGGAGGGGGGTGATTTTCTTTTTTTCTAGAAAAAGAGGCACATATTCCAGCATATCACAAAATAAGGAACACTTTTTGCCCACCTCTTGTCTGGACAGCCAGCACAATAGTGATGCTAAGCGTTGGTAAGTATGGCAGACACACATGCGCCCCTCTGCACAACAGTCCAGGGATGCTTTGGGTTGGGCTAAAATGAAAATGGCTTATGTGTCAAGCCATTTCCTGCCAGACCTATCAAAAGTCCGTGATGGATGTTTTCACCGTTGGGTCAGGCCCTTGGTAAGGCCCTTGGGGACCACAGTTCCCATTGTTACCAGTGGTGAGCACATAGGCGTAAACAGACCCAAAAGCCAGAGCCGAGTCCAAAAGTGAACCCGTGGTCCACACCACCTGCCTACTATGTGACTAGTGACTGACTACGCCGTGTTCTGACCTGCTGGTTCCCTGGCCAGGGCTTGTGCTCTGTTTGCTTTAAAGATACTTTTGAGCTTTTTAAAAATTTGAATTTTCTAAAGGGAACATTTGATAAAACAGACAACTTTAAAAAAAAAAAAGCAAACTCTCCTCTTGCTTTTCAACCTTTGTGGTGTGTGTGTGTGTGTGTGTGTGTTGTATGGGTATATGCATGTATGTCTGAGTGTGTTTGTCCATGCCAGGGACAAAGAACCTAGGCTGCCTGGGTAATCAGGATCTGTGTATCTCTGCCTCCCAAGAACAGGGCACAAGAGACATCATTTGACTGGGTTCCTTTACCCCTCCCTTCTCAGCCAACTTTCGGTCAAGACTGCCTCATCTCCTCCTTTGCCCCCATGCTTTTCATATACATATGAATGTGCTTTTCATATATACATATATATATACATATATATGTGCAGTTCTCCCCTCCACTTCCTCTGTGCTGGCCCAATAATTATCAATAGCATTAGTAAGAAGCTTTCTGGTTACTGTTTTTTGCCTTTGTTTTGTATTATTTTGTATTGTTTTTATTCTTCTTATTTTGCCCTTTCACTCATACTCAAAGTAATTTATACATTAGCTTTCATATTATCAGCAACATTTGCTTACTAATGAATTGGCATTTAAGGGGGGGTTAATTTTATTTTTATTTTAGTACTGTTATTCCATCGTAGCCTCACCCTCTGACAATGCTTGGCTTTCAAGACAATATCCTAACAACACACCATTATACCTGGTGCCCAGATAACTGTCTAACTGAGGACAAACCAAACATTAACACAGCATAGTCCCTCCTGAGCAGTATTATCACTGCCCTCAAAAGAATAAGGATAATTTAAAATAGACAAATCAATACAGTCAATCACCAACATACCTCCAGGTCAAGGCAGCACAAATCTTCTATAAATGAAGAATTCCACAATAATGACCTCCAATGAGAGTGAGTTCAATGAAATCACAGACAAAGAACTTAAAAGATGATCATCATAAATATGATCAAAGAAACCAAAGAAGATAATAAACTCTTGAGCAAATCACAGGAGAACACAGATAAAAGCTGAATGAAATAATCTGATACAAGACACAAAAGAGGAATTCAATGAGGACATAGAAATATTGAAGATAAACAAATTAAAATGCTAAAAATGAAAGCCGTCATAGGTTAAACAGAAAAGCTCTATGGAAAGTTGCACCAGTAGACTGGATCAAGAAGAGGACAGAATGTTTGAGCTTGAAGACAAGAGAAATAACTTGGGCACCCCATCAAGACAAAGGCATATTAACAAGATCAAATTTTAAAACCACGGTCATTAAAGAACAAGACTTTCATTCTAAAAGCATAGAAAACGCTTTCAACAAAATTAAAGAAAAAGTTTCCCAAAATTAGGGAAAGATGCCAATCTGAGTACAGGGGGCACTTAAGACACCAAATGCACAGACCAGAAGAGAAGTTCCTCTTGACATGCTATAATTAAGCTACTCAATATACAGAGTTATGAAAATATACTGGGGCTGAAAAGCCAGCTCAGGGGGTAACAATGCTTCCTCTGCATGAATTCGAATTCCCAGCACCCATTTAAAATCTGGGTGAGGTCACATGTGCCTGTAACACCAGTGTTGAGAAGAGATACAAAGATCCTGGGAGCTAAGTGGTGAGCTTCTGGTTCAATGAAAGACCCTGTCTCAAGGCAATAAAGTAGAGAGCAAAAAAGGACAATACTCTGTGTCCTGCTCTGCCTTCCACATGTGCATATGCACCAGTACCTCACATGCATGTCCCACACGCACACTGCAACACATACAAATACCTCAATGCATACATGTACCACACACACATACCTGCACACTCAAGTGCATATAACTCACACACCTCAACACATACAAATACCTCAATACATACATACATAGACACACACCTCAACACATACATAGATACCTCAGTACACACATACATGTACACATACACACATGCACATGTCATACACACATACCTATACACTCAACTGCATATGACACACATATACACACACAGAGAGCCCAAGAGAGAGAGTATATTGAAAATGGCAAGCGAGAAACACCAAATCACATATACAGGCAAGTCCATCATAATAACAACAGTTTTTTTCAACAGAAACTTTAAAAGCAAAGAGGGCTTGAATTGATGTATTTCAAGTTCTGAGAGTCCACTGCTGCTAACCCAGACTACCTGTCATAAGCAAAGAAGAAAGAAAAATTTTCCATGATAAAAACAGGCTAAAGCGGGGTGCTGAAAGATGGCTCAGAGGTTAAGAGCACTGGCTGATCTTCTAGAGGTCATGAATTCAACTCTCAGCAGCCACATATATCACAACCATCTATAATGCATTTCCTCTTCTGGCCTACATTGCAGGCATACATGAATGAAGACCACTGTGTACGTAATAAATAAGTAAATCTTTTTTTTTTTTTTTAAAAGCAGGCTAAAGGAATTTGTGACCAGTGAACCATTTCTTCAGAACATACTTGGAAGAAACTTTTGGATGTAGAAAAGGAAAAAGAAAACTATATCTGTGAGGCTGCAGGAAAGGATATATCGGGCTTCAGCTGTAATTAAGCAAGAGGAGAATAGGAAAGCAACAGAAACATCAGAACGACAGCATTAGCACACACCTTTCAATAATAACTCTGAACACAGATGGCTTAATTCCCTAATGAAAAGACACATTAGCTAGAATATCCCGGCACTTAGGAGGCAGAGGCGGGCGGATCTCTGAGTTCAAGATCAGCCTGGTCTACACATCGAGTTCCAAGCCAGTCAGGGTTACATAGTGAGACACTTTCAAAACAAAACAAAACCAGACCAGCAGAATGGATCAAAAGGCAGGATCCCTTTTGTTGGTTCAAAGACATATACCTCACAGAATAGCAAAAAGATGCTACCCAAGGTTAAAAGATGGTAAAAGGTATTCCAAGTTCATGAAGCAGGTGTCACTGTTCTAATACCTAGCAAAATGACTTCAAGCCAGGACTAGACAGGGAGATAAAGAAGGTCACTTCATGATGATTAAGGGAACAATCATCTAGGGATGTTACAATTCTAGATATATGTGCACTGGACATGGATGCACCTGATTTCATAAAACATATTGCCAATTGTAAAATCACAAATTAGCACCAACACAATAATAACAGTGGCATCAGTACCCTACATTCATTAATTGACAGGTCAATCTGGGGAAAAATAAATGGAGAAATACCTGGATCAAATGGCACTTTATCTCAAAGGGATCTAATAGATATCTACAGAATATTCTGCCTGAATACTGCATAACACACATTTTTTCAGCTGTCCATGGAACTTTCTCTAAAATAGAGACACAGAGTAAGACTTAATAAATACAGGAAAATGGAAACAATACCTTATAGTCTATCTGATCACAGTTGGATAGAATCTATAATTCACCTTATGGAGATGAAGCTACATACTGTTGATGATAACTGGACCATTGAAGAAATCAAGAAGAAAATAAAGAAAAGTGCCAAGACTTCAGTGAAAACGAAGACTCAGCATATGAAAACCTATGACCTTATCCTAAGAGGGAACTTTATATCTCTAAGTGATACCATTAGCAAGTCAGAGAATAGCAAATAAGCCTGTAATGATTTCCCTCAGGGTCTTGGAAAAACAAGAACAAGCCAAACCTAAAACCAACAGACACAAAGCAATAATTAAGACCAGTGCAGAAATGAATGAAAAGGAAATAACAAAAGGCAGTACAAAGAATAAATGAAAGAGTTGATTCTTCAAAGAAAAACATAAGCAAATCAGCGAACACTTAGCCAAACTAGCTAAAAGAGAGAGAAAATCTAAACTAGTAGAATTAGAGACGGAAGGGGGAGAAGGAAATTCGTAACAATGAAATTCAGGAAATTATTGAGACATGCCTTAAAACCTAGCTCCACTAAATTAGAAAATTGATAAGAAAGAAATGAATTTCTAGAGGCTTATCACCTGACAAAATTAAACCAAAATGAGAAAAATATTTTAAACAATTTTTAAAGATCTACACTGAGCAGTAAGATTAAAGAAGTAATAGTAATTTTAAAAATGTACAGAATAGGGGCTGGAGAGATGGCTCAGTGGTTAAGAGCACTGACTGCTCTTCCAGAGGACCCAGCTCACAACTGTCTGAAGATCCAGTTGCAGGGGATCTGAAACCTTCACACCAATGCACATAAAATAAAGTTAAATAAACCCCCCAAAATATTTTTAAAATGTACAGAATAAAGCAAGTCCAGAGCCAGACAGATACTCTAGTGAATTCTACCATAGCATCAGTGATGCTTCTTCTTCCACTAGATAGAAATGAACACTTCCAAGCTGTGTTAGCAAAGAATATCTGGACACCAAAACCAGATAAAACACAGCTACAAAAGGAAATTACTGCCCCATGAACACAGATGCAAACATTCTCAACAAAATACTTGCAAACCAAATCCAAGAATACACCAACAAATCATTCACCACAATCAAGTTGGCTTCATTCTTGAGATGAAGGAGTGGCTCAACATACACAAATCGATTAATTTGTCACATAAATGGATGCAAAGATAGAAATCACATGATCATTTTAATAAATGCAAAACAGACTTGATAAAATCCAAATCCCTTCACAATGAAAGTCCTAAGATGGGACTGGAGAGATAGGTCACCAGTTAAGAGCACTGTCAGCTCTTCCTGAGGACCTGGGTTCAATTCCCAACACCCACGGCAGCTCACAACTGTCTGTAACTCCAGTTCCAAGAGACCTGGAACCCTCACACAGACATAAATGCAGGCAAGACACTAATGCACATAAAAATAAATAAATCTTTTTTTTAAAAGTCCTAAGAAGCTGGGCATCACAACTGAACATGATAGAGGCTACAAACAACAAATCTATAGCTAACATTACACTAAACTCAAAGCAATTTCTCCTGCAATCGGGAAGAAGACAAGAATGCCCACTTTCTCCACTCTGGTTCACCACAGAACTGGGAAGACTTATAGCAATAAGACAAGGGAGCTGAAATGTTACAAGCAGGAAAGAAAGAAGCCAAAGAACCCTTACTTGCAGGTGACATGATTCTCGATATACAAGACCCTAAGGGTTCCACCAGAAAACTCTAGAACTTTTAAGTAAACCCTTCCAGCAAAGTGGCAGGAAACAAAACTAACACACAAAAATGTCTTTCCTAAAAAAAAAAAAAAAAAAAAAAAAAAAAAAAAAAAAAAAAAAAATGTCTTTCCTGTATACCAATAACAAGAACTCTGGGGAAGAAATCAAGGAGCCGATCTCATTCCACAACTGGGTCCGTCCCACCCCTCACTGCTCACACTCACTCCCTCACTGCTCTCACTCCCTCACTGCTCTCACTCCCTCACTGCTCTCACTCCCTCACTCCTCACACTCCCTCACTGCTCACACTCCCTCACTCCTCACACTCCCTCACTGCTCACACTCCCTCACTCCTCACACTCCCTCACTGCTCACACTCCCTCACTGCTCACACTCCCTCACTGCTCTCACTCCCTCACTGCTCACACTCCCTCACTCCTCACACTCCCTCACTGCTCACACTCCCTCACTGCTCACACTCCCTTGGAGTTACCGTAACTGAGGAAGTAAAGGACCTCTATAACAAAACCTTAAAATACTCCAAGGAGAAGTTGAAGAAGACAACAGAAATTGGAAAGACCTTCCATGCTCGTGGTTTGGAAGACTCAATACTCTGAAAATGGAGAGCCTACAAAAAGAAAAACCAATCTACATATTCAACACATCCCCATCAAAATAACAGTGACATTCTCCACAAAAAAAATGGGGAATGGGGGAATTTTAGAATTCACTTAGAAGCATAAAGATAGTCAAAGTAACCCTTACCCAAAAGGAGTAAGACAAAACATATTGCTGTACTAGCTTTTAAGTTACATGTTTTTATTGTTTGTTTTTATTTATGTGTATGTGTGTGTACTTGCCAGTTTGTATGCATGCAATGCCCATGGAGGCCAGAAGAGGGCATCAGAACCCTTAGAACTAAAGTTACTCTTGGTTGTGAGCAAACTGATGTGGATACTGGGACCTGAACTCACATCCTCTGCAAGAGCAGTAAGTATACTTTAGTGCCTAGTCATCTCTTCTGAACCACAGTCTCAAGTTATACTATAGAGTCACAATAATAAATACAGCAGGCACTGACACAAAACAGACATGTAGATTGATGGGACAGACTAGAAAATCCGGACATAAACCCATGCAGCTATAACCACTTGCTTTTTTTTAACAGATATGCTGTGGTCGTTTGAATGAGAAATGTCCCTCATAGGCTCATGCATTTGACACTTGCTCTCCAGCTGGTGGTGCTGTTTGGGAAGGTTATAGAACCACTAGGAGGTGCTGCCATGCTGGAGGAAGTACATCACTTTGAAGTTTTATAACCTGGCCCCCACTCCGGTTCTCTTTCTCTCTGCTTCCTGTGTGCAGATGAAATGTGACCAGCCAGCTTCCAGCTTCTCCTCCTATGCTCTCCCTGTTGCCACACCTTCCCAACAGTGACGGGCTCTATCCCTCTGGAACTGCAAACTAAAATAAATTCTCTCCTCCCCAAGTTACTTTTGGGTATAGTATTTCATCTCAGAAACAGAAAAGTAACCAATGCAGATGCCAAAAGACTCACGGAAGAAATGACAGCTTTTTTAGCAAATGGTGCCAGGGAAAGTGGATATTTGCATGTAAAAGAATATAACCAAATCTTCATCTCTCAGTGTATGCAAAACAAAACAAAACAAAACAAAAAAACCAAAAAAAAAAAAAACCCACCAAAACTTCAATTAGGTCAAGACCCTAACATAAGACCTCAAACTATGAAATTCCTAGAGAGAGCATGGAGGAAACACTTCCAGACTAGGTTACAGGTGAGGAGTTTCTGAAGAAGATTCCAGTAACTCGCAGCTAGAGAGGTGGCTCAGGAGTTGAGAGCATTAACTATTTTTTCAGAGCACTAGGATTCAATTCCTTCTCAGCACCCTCATGGCAGGTTACAAGGGCCAGTAATTCCAGTCCCAGGGGGTGATGCCCTCTTCTGGCCTCTGCAAGCAATGCACACACGATGCAGACACACATTCAGTCAAACACTCACACACAAAATAAAAATAAATATAATCTAAAAGAAATTTAGCTAGGCAGTGGTGGTACACACGTTTTATCCCAGCACTAAGGAGGCAGAGGTAGGTGGATCTTTGTGAGTTCAAGACCATCCTGGTCTGCAGCGTGAGTTCCAGGACAGCCAGGACTACACAGAGAAATCCTGTCTCAAAATATCAAAACAGAACAAATGAGCAAACAACAAAAAACAAAACAAAAGAATCCAGTCATTCAGGAAATAATGCCAGCTACTAACAAACGAAATCTCACAGAATTAAAGACCTGTGGAGCAAAGGAATCCTTTAGCCAAGTGAAAGACAACCTATGGACGGGCAGAAACTTAGCTAACTGTGTATCTCATGGGCGATTAACCTGAATACACAAAGAACTCAGAAGGTAAACAGCAAGAAAACAAACAGTCTAACAAAATGGGCTAAACAGAGACTAGGAACTAAATAGAGAGTTCTCAAAAGAAGAAATACAAATGGCCAATAAACAGCTGTAGGTATCAGGGAAGTGCCAATTGAGACTACACTGAGATGCCTTTTCACCTCGGTCAGGATGGCTTTTATCAAGAAAGCAAAGGACACCAAATGCTGACCAGGGTGAGGGGAGGGAGAAGCTCTTGCTCAAGGTGGACGTGCAAACTGGCGCAGCCACTATGGAAATCAGTGTGGCAGTTTCTCAGAAAGCTAAACCCAGCACTACCGTATCCCAGATACACTGTCTGGGCATATACCTAAATACTCCACATCCTGCTATGGAGATACCTGCTCATACCTGTTCGTTGCAGCTCTATTGTAATGGTAAGGAAACAAAATCAGCCTGGATGTCAGTCAACTGATCAACAGATAATAAAAATGTGGTACACATATCCAATGGAATTTTATTCAGCCATAAGGAAAAATGAAATAATGAAATCTGTGGGGAAATGGATGGAACTGGGAAATTCTATATCAAGCGAGGTACCCTGGCTTAGAAAGATAAACATTGCGAGTTCTTGCTTGTATCTAGACCTTAACCTCAAATTTTATATATTTGTATTGATGGGGAATGAGTGTGAATAGAGGCCAGGAAGCTGAAAAGGGACTCACTCATGAGAGGTGAAAAGAAGCCTTAAGGGAAAGAGGTGGGGAGGGTAGAGAACACATGTGGTTTGAAAGTGGAAGGACGGAGACATCCTCCAACCAAGGATGTGGAGAAGGGTCAACCAAAGATAAGTATGTTTGGAAATGCCATAAAGAAACCTTCTATTTTGTAAGCCAATTTTAAGAATGTTTGATTTACAAAATAATCTTTTTTGCAACACACTCAAAACATAAGGCATTAATTTCCATTTTTGTATAAACTATGAACTCAAAAATTCTTTTCAAGTCCCTCAGATTCCAGATATATAACCCTCACTTCTATCTGTTCCTTTGCCCGCTGGAGAATGGTCCGTGTCATCCCAGGCGAGGGAAATGGACATGTTCACATCTGCTGTTAGCATAACTTCATAAGAAGAGGACTTGTCAGATCCCTTAAACTTAAAAACATTTACACTCACTGGCAGAAGCCTTCTTGGCAGCATTGTCTGTAGTTTCACAAAATTGAACACAACTTTAAAAAAATGTACTGATATGGCATCGATGAAACAGATCCAAGTCCATTAATCCAACCAAATATGGATTGCCTGACATCTATGAAGCTTGAGTTTTCCTGTGAGGAAACAGAGAGCCAGAAACTCACCAGGGACCTGCGTGCAGTCTTCAGCACAGGCCCCGCAGGAACTCACTGGGGACCTGCAGGAGGTCTTCAGTGCATGCCTGGCATATTGAGAGCAAGGGTTGGTGAAATGTGTGTAGACGGGGGTGAGTCTGACCTGCCTCTTCTTTTTTTTTGCCTTGGAAACTCAACGATGATTTTTATACTTTTAAATTATTGGGAGAAAAAGATGAATATTACTTCACAGCCTGTGCAAATCATGTTAACTTTCAAATCTCAGTGTCCACAAATCAAATCTAATTGGCATGGAGCTAGGCTGACTGTCTGCTGCTCACCTGGCTGCTTTTTATGGCAGTAGAAGAGTTTGGTGATAGTGGTATATTATTTGTGTTTTAATAAGTAAAGCTTGCCTGAAGATCAGAGCGAAGCGCCAGACTAGTCAGCCATACAGGCCAGGCAGTGGTGGCACACAGCTTTAATCCCAGCAGCCACACTAGTGAGCCGGGCAGTGGTGGCGCACACTTTTAATCCCAGCATTAGAGAGGAATATAAAATGGGAGGAGAGAGCTCTCAACTTAGTCTCAATCTGAGGATTCGTGGAGGTAGGATCACCCATTTTCAGTCCGAGGTAGAGGTAAGAGCCAGTGGCTGGCAAATTTACTTTTCTGATCTTCAGGTTGAACCCCAATATCTGTCTCTGGGTTTTTAGTATTCGTGCTACATTTGGTCATTTCTACAAATTATCTGTTCCACACAGCCAAAGAATATTTGCCATCTTGCCCTGTGCTGTCAAAGTTAGCTAATCCTTAAAGGAGGGCACTAAAGAAATAAAAATATTATATCTATATATAATAATAATAATATATATAGTGCTTCTACAGATATTTTTATACAATGTATATTATATATTGTTATGTATATGTATATCCCGATGTACAAAAACCCAATTCCCATTAACTGATGAATAAATAAATAAAATGAAGTATATCCATAGGATGAAATATTATTTAACCATTAAAAGGAGGGATGTAATGATGCAAGCTACAACGTGGATAAACCTTGAGTGCCCACTAAGTGAAAGAAGCATGCCTGTAAAGATTCTATATTGTGTGATTCCATTTATAAAACTAGAAAAACAGTCAAATATGTAGAGATATACTGTAGCTTGGTGGTTAATTATCTAGGCTCAAAGGCTGAAGGAGGCATGATAGGTTTGACTGCTAATGGAGTTCATGAAAAATTTCTGAACCAGATCACGGTGACTCTGTGGATATACTCGATGCCACTGAATTTGGTTGGTGAATTGTATGGAGGCGAAGGCGTCACGATGAAGGTGTTTTAGGAGAGAATGGAGAGTGCGGGTGGGGTCAGAGATAATTTCAGATAGTTTTGGGAGAGGCCTCCCTCAGGACGCAATGCTTAAATTAGGACTTCAAAGACGAGAGAAGTCAGGAGAAGGATGTCCATTTAAAGAAAACAACAGAAGCAAAAGTGCTGAAGCAGAAAGGCTTTTCTTGTCCAAGAAACAAGACGGAGGGAGTGTGGCTGCCATTGCCCATCTTAGTGAGACAGTGAGAGGTCAGAAAATAGAGAGGGAGATTGCCCGTCCTGTGAGTTCACACGTGGCTTCGAGGGGGGCATCTAAAATGCCACAGAGAAAGATGCTAAACCATGAGACAGAGAAGGACACAAACGGTACCCGCTGCAAAGGATGAGCTGGCTCCCGTGTAGATAACACACCCCGCCGAAAGCAGCAGCAGCATGTAGGGTAGTGAGGGGCAAATCTGGCCTATTCTCCCCCAGCGTCTCTTGATCCTCTGCATAACCACAGTACATGATCCAACCTAGAAAGTTAGCACTGGCACAATGCTGTTGCTTAAACCACAGATTGCAGGATCCACCAGCTTCAGTCGTGTCCCCGGCCAGGGTGCCATCCAAAACTCCATATTATCTTTGTTACTTCTGAGTTGCCAATCTGCAATTACTCCTTGGTCCTCTGTAATTTCACCCAGAGATGTAGACCCTACGCCATGAACAGAACTGTTCTGGAAAAGATCAGGAAGTGACAAAGGAGGGGACCATGCCTTGGAAGGTGACTGAATTCTGCTGTGGAATATTATTGCTAAGGTTTGAATGTGTCTCCCCCGAATTAAAGCATATGCTACATGCAAACCACCCATAATGCAACTGTGCTGGGAGGTGGGGCTTAATGGAAAGCGTTTAGGTCATGAGGGTGGAGGCCTCATGGAAGGGTTGACGCCATCATTACAAGGCTTGAGGCTATAGATTCCACCTTTCAGTCTCTCTCAGCCTTGGGAAGCTTTGTGCCATATTCTACTGCAGCCAGAAGGCCCTTACCAGAAGCCAAACAAGTGCTGGTGCCATGCTTTTGGACTTCCCAGAACCAACAACCAAATACATTTCTCTCACTTAATCAGTTTCTCTGTCTGTCATCTAGTGACAACAGCACAGAACAGACTAAGACAATTATGCCTTGTATCCCCAGTATATACAAACGGATGTCAAGAAAGCATTTAAAGCCAGGGACAGCAGTATAAACAGCATGACCCATCTATTTTTCAAAATGACATATATCCATATAATTATATGTATTTTATATTCATGAAATGACGCTGGAAGGATATCAAAAAAATCGGTGTTGTCTGGGAACGGAAACTGAGTGGTTGAGTGTGTGAGAATTAGTTGTTTTCTAGGGGTTTCCCCTGCCTTGCTCTCTTTCAAATTCATGGCCTCTTTTTCTTTAATTGTTGCCACACAAACACACACACACACACACACACACACACACACACACACACACACACACACACACACACACGACTTTCATGTAATGAGTTGCATTACCTACCAAGATGGTGATGATGATAACGATGATAAACCTATCCGCATGGTTGGAAAACCCCAGTTAAGGGCAGGTACATGGAGGTCCTAAAAAGAGCAGCCTCTGGGAATCTCCCAAAGGAGAAAACCTGCAGTAAAGCACAACTCAGCCCTGCCCCAGTTTTGAAACTGTTTGTGTTGAGTCCCACGGGAGATGAGATTAGCAAGTGGATTATAAAGATGAAAGTGGGGTCATAATAACTTGATGGATAACAAGTGCTGATCTATTATCTAGGGATGTATGTTCCTCGAATGTTCTAGAACTGCAGGTAAGCAGTTTGGTAGCTGGGTTTCGTCTTCATCGTGTTATTTTCTAGCTTTGAGCTTGGGCAAGAACCTCCATTCCCTGGGGCCTCCCAGAGAAGCAACAAGCTTACACGTTCAGTTTCCCTTCTTGCCTGATCCTGGGTGTTCGTGTTCGTGCACCAAACCACAGAGCCACGAATGCTCTGAAGGCTGGCTGGGGAACCAGCGAGTATGTCAAGGGAACCACAGCAGAAGTGGGTGAAGCCTCACGAGAATTACCATATCCTGTTTGTTGCGGGAGCTTCGCCAGACTCTTCACTGGGTTCCAGTGACTCATAGGATCCTCCCAGAACCACTTACCGCACCACAGATGGCGCCAGGGACTGGGGAGAGCCTCGCAGGGCCGTAAATCTCAGCGGCGCTAATCCCCGTCAGCACAGGCTTCATTAGGCAAGGGTGTGTTGGACTTTCATGCACACATAATTGACATCCGCGCAGGAGATGCCTGGATTTTGTCTGTAAAAATGATGAAATAGACAAGTCTGGAATTTTTATGGTGTTCTTCACTTTACAGAAAATAAGTTTAACCATGATGCTACCCTTCTGATCTTATCTAATAAAAGTATTTATTGTGTCTTTTATTGCAAAGGTAATGCATGCTTTTATACACAGGTAATTTTATATACCTTTTATGAAAAACACAGAAAAATGTAATAGCAAAAGTAAGATCCATGAAGTACCAGGTGCCGTGGTACACAACTGTAACTCCAGCACTTTGAAGGCTGAGACAGGAGGATCACAAGTCTGAAGGCAAGGTACGCAGGGTGAGCCTGTCTCAAAAACAAAGAGTAAACAAAACAAAACACGCATAAATAAATGACAATAAACAAAAACTTCTGGAAGAAAGAGAAAAGGAAAGAAAGGCTGGATTAATCTGAGCACTGGGACCCTGAGGCAGGAGGATGGAAAGTGGAGGGAAGAACAGAGGAAGGGAGGCTGCCAGTGAGGGGAGGCTGTACAAGCTGCACTTTGCTACAGCAAGAAAGTGCAGTATTGCTGAGGCTTAGTACTGAACTGATTAAGAATGGACAATCCATCAGGAGCCCCTTCAGACTGGTCAGTGGAGAGCCCTGGTACTTCCCCGGGGACAGTACCCCTACCTCCTTTGATTTAAGTGCTAATTACTTCCCAGCAGCAACCCACACACACACACCCATACAGTGTCAGCTTCATGGAAACTCAGTCTAAACCTGGTCCATTTGGAGGGCACCTGGCCTCTTGGGATTGGCTGTGTTGTCGTTCACTGCTGAGTGTTCACCAGTTTAGCCCCACTGGCTTCTACTAAGCTCCTGACCTCAGCACAGCGTATTTCCTCCTGGACATTTGGCTTCAAGTCAGGGATGACATAGAGAACCAGAAGCTGATGGCCCATGCATCTGCCTCAGTCTCCTCTGGGATCACTGTATATGCATGTGATGGGCTGCCCCTAAACTCTGAACGCTGAAATGCTTTCCTGGCATACGATGGAAGGAAAAAACGGGGGGCGGGGGGTGTCCCGGCACCTGACCTTCTTGACCCAATCAGCTGTTTTCCTTCTTCGTCCCATGGGAGCAAGATGGTCAGATCTTCTTTGGGCTCTCCACTGCAGCTGCACCACCTCCTCCTTGTTCTCAGGTTGTCCGTTCTCAATAGTTCCAGCGCCATCAGCAGAGATGCTTCCCCAGAGTGAGGGACTGCAGGCTCTGAGTCTTCCAGAACCAGGCCCTGACACGGGGCTTCAGGAATTGAGCTGTCTTCCTTCTCCTGATTAAGTCTGCCTCTCAGGCCTTTTCCCATGCTATAAAACCCCATTATGGATATCAAAAGCAAATTATGGGCTCTTTCTTTTAGTTACAGTAAAGAGATCTTATCTGTTCTGTCTGTCTCCCCCTCCCCCATGCCATCAGTTCCTCTCTAATTTCATAGGCAGATTAAGGCAAAGTCGAAACACAGAACAAAAACTCAGTTTTGCTTTAGCTATAGCACTTTCTCTGTGTCATTTTGTGGGAGCAATTAGTAAGAATAAACAGTTTATGAGCCATGCCCCATGCCTATACATCCTATTTCCGTACTGATTTGTAATGGCGCTCTATGTAGGATGGCTATTTACTCTTTGCATTCAATATGCTTTTTTTTGGGTTTGAGGTTTTTTGTTTGTTTGGTTGGTTTTTGGCTTGATTTTGTTGTTGTTGTTTGTTTTTTGAGACAGGGTTTCTCTGTGTAACCCTGGCTGTTCTGGAACTTGCTCTGTAGACCAGGCTGGCCTCGAACTCACAGATCTGCCTGCCTCTGCCTTCTGTGTGCTAGGATTAAGCATACCCAGATTCAGCATACCTTTACCCTATAAATGTTTTTATTCTTAGGGTGTGCTTTATGTAGATAGACCATTCGTGCAATTTTGTTTCTTTTATGCTTAGAAAATGAACTCCAAGGCTATTTCACATATGTTGGTTATCTTTTCAATCATATTTTGATAACACTACAATTTTTTAATTTGTTTTTTCCCTTTCATACACTGGGGATTTATTTTAGAATATCAAGGATAGTAAAAATCAAGCTTGCTCAGTTCCAAATTGCCACTTCCCCAGAGTCCTCGGTGACTTCTTAGGAACTAATATATCACTGTTAGCAGAGCGGTTGGGTTACTTTGTGCTTTTTGTCCCTTGGCCTTTCCTGGAGGCAAGGACACTAGCCTCTTATGTCTAAAGAATGGTTTCCCTTCTGAGCAATGGCTTTAGAAGACTGGCAACAAGTCTAAGGATGCTTATGTTGCTGGAAAGTTCTTTGCTAATTTCCTTTGGAGATTGTTTTTGGAAGCAGCTTTTGGGCCACATAGGAAACCAGTCTTTCAAGTTAATAGCGCTTTCTCGGACCCCAAATTACATCCTGCGGCTTGATTATACCCCTTTTCCCAGGTAATGCGATTCAAATGGCTCTTTCCTGTTTCCAAAGAGGAAATACGCTTGGAAGCATGCTGAAGACGGGGGATAAATTGAACCTCTGCTCTATATGTTCGTTTAAGTTAGTCTTCTAACGGTTATGCTTGATGGCAGGAACAGGATAAACACACACAAAGGAGGTTCCACTTTTTGGCTATGTATTATGACTGTAACCATGAAGAGAAGCATAAGAAAAAGCCATGTGTCTTTGGGAGGAAGATAGCCTTGGAAAGACACTAGCCTGCCGCCTCCAAGAAGACAAGCAACGAATCTTGGTGCTCTGAATTGGATTCACCACTGAGGCTGGTGAGTGGATCCTGAAACATACTGAACTCTGGATGTCAGCAGAGCCTATGGTTCTGCTGAATTTTTTTCTAAAGCCCTACACACTTCTAACAACACCGACTAAAGGAAAGAAATGACAACATGGATACCCCCCTGGATTTTATACATCTCCCAAATTTCTAATTGCTACAGCTACTGCCAACAACGCACACTAAATCGTGCCCCATAGGGAGAGGTCTCAGAACACACCACAGGATAGGACTGCAAATTTCAGTGATTACAAACAATTAAAGTGGGCAGCCAACATGTAATTTTCTTTTTAGGCATGGACAGAGAATAAGAAATGACTTACTGGGTTGGAATGGAGAGGAACAGAACTGTTTCCCTTTGTGTAAAAGTCGTACTTGATCAACTTGAGATTAAAGCTAGTGTGCCCTCCCCTATTTGCTTTGAAAATTGAGGGATGCAGAAATTAGCAAAATTAAATTCACAGCTGCATTAGCTGCAAATAACAAATACATGTTATGTGATTTTGTGTAAGCAAAAACCAGGGATATTTCAGCTTGTAGGCAAAAACAGAGTAGGGCATCCCAATAACGGGAGAGTCAGATACACCACTGGTTATTCAGAATGATTGGAGCTTTGGTTCCAAAAATGACAGTATCATTCTCTCTTGAACACTTTAGCTTACTTCCATAGACTGTCTTCCTGCTGTCTCGCTACAGACCTGCCTTTTCCATGTCAGAGTGGGTATCTATCTAAGTTGAATAGGTGGAGAGTGGAGAGGAGTGCTCCTCCTATAGGTGGAGAGTGGAATGGGGTGCTCCTCCTATAGCTGGAGAGTGGAATGGAGTGCTCCTCCTATAGGTGGAGAGTGGAATGGAGTGCTCCTCCTATAGCTGGAGAGTGGAGAGGAGTGCTCCTGCTATAGCTGGAGAGTGGAATGGAGTGCTCCTCCTATAGGTGGAGAGTGGAATGGAGTGCTCCTCCTATAGGTGGAGAGTGGAGTGGAGTGCTCCTCCTATAGGTGGAGAGTGGAGTGCTCCTCCTATAGCTGGAGAGTGGAGAGGAGTGCTCCTCCTATAGGTGGAACGTGGAATGGAGTTCTCCTCCTATAGGTGGAGAGTGGAGAGGAGTGCTCCTCCTATAGCTGGAGAGTGGAATAGAGTGCTCCTCCTATAGGTGGAGGGTGGAGTGCTCCTATAGCTGGGGCGTGGAGAGGAGTGCTCCTCCTATAGGTGGAGAGTGGAGTGGAGTGCTCCTATAGCTGGGGAGTGGAATGGTGTGATCATCTAGCACCACAGAAAGGATCTTCACATCCTAACACACTTCTTTCAGTCTTTCCCAGCCTAGCTCTGCAATTCATTTTCTAACAGAGTAAATTTGTAGATCAGTTGCAGATTTTGATCATGCTTCTTCGGGTTATCATTGTTTTCTTCAAATGCCTTACAATAATTAGTCTGTAAGCTTATTTTGAGAGGGATGCTTGTTTATTTATTTAGCTTTGGTTTTGACTCTATTCATTACTTAGTAGGTTTGAGTGTTTCTCTCTTCCTGCACCGAGCAGCTCATAAGGAATCAGCATTCCTGCTGTGGCCTGTGTGCTTCGGGTGGTTCAGATGGAGGCGGAGGGCCAGCAGAGGACTTGTGGCTCTTGGGTATTGGCTATGCTACCATAGCCAATATCTATCTCGTCTTTCTCAGTTTCCCGCTTGCTTTCATCAAACCAGCAACCTTACACCGAATCCAGCAACAGTTTTCCTTTGAAGTGCTTTTCTTAGCTTCTACACACCACCCAACATGGGGCCATTTGGCCCCGTTATGCTGCAGGAGCTGAACTCACTATGGATGCTGCCTGGAGTCCAGGAACCCAAGCAGCCACGGTTTGTGTCCTATTTACTATCTGATCCTCATGTTTTGTTTCTGGGCCATGGAGCTTTTGATTTTGCTTTTGGGGTTAGTTGGGTTGGTTTCCTTTGTCGCCATCCACAACTGCCCTGCTGGAGAATAAATGGGGTGCTTCAGGAGTTACTGTCTCCCTTGGGGGGAAGTTTCACACCACCAGGATTCTCTTACCTTCTCCTCTCCACCCCCAACTCTGTGTTCCCTAACTGGTTTCTCTCTGTGGGACAACACAGATGGCTACAAAGGACTGCAAGCTGCAACCAAAGAGAAAAGGCATCCTTCAATGGTGAGGTTATGACAACCCCTGGGAAACTATTCTAGTGGAGGGTTTACCCTTGACCTTTGGCCTCTCAGTTCCTTGATCCCTCACCTCCATGGATCTTACTTTCTGACTCACTGAGCCACAGGCAAAGCAAAAATTTTAATTCCATATTTTTAAAGTAAAGGATCACCCAGAGAGGAAATGTTCCTCAGATTGAATATTAGTATGTATTCTTTGCTATATTCCATAAATGAAGATGTGTTATAAAACACATAGTAAAACAGTAAAATATAAATATTATATTTTAATGCCATTAAATGTTAAAAATAAATATTAAAATCCAAGAAATATGAAATTCTATATTCATGTACGTAGAGTACAAGGTTGGTGTGTCCTAGCGTGCATTTCTGTTACTGCAATAAACTGTGAGCAGAAGCAACACAGGGAGGAAAGGGCTGGTTGTATTTCAGCTTTGACTTTCAGGTCACGTGCCAACATTAAAGACGGAACAGGAACTCAAGCAGGAGCCTGGAGGCAGCAATTGAAGCAGAACCCATGGAAGAATTCCTACTCACATGCTCCCTCTCTTAAGCTCAGCTAGCTTTCTTATCCATCCCTGGACCACCTGCCTAGGGATGATGCCACCCAAAGTGGATAGACCTTCCTACCTCAATCATCAATCAAGATGAAGCCCTGCACGTTGGTTCTCAACCTTCCTAGTGCTGTGACCCTTTAATACAGTTCCTCGTGTTGTGGTGACCCCGGGACATACCAGTCTTTGGTTGCTATTCCATAACTGTAACTCTGCTACTGTTATGAATTGTAATGTAAATATCTGATATGCGACCCCCAAGGGGGGCATCACCCACAGGTTGAGAACCATTGCCCTACAGACATAGCCACAGACCAAACTGAAGCAGTTCTTCAATTTAAGTTCCCCTCTCCCAGGTGCTAAGTTGTGTGAAGTGAAGGATAAAAACTAACCAGGATATGGCCTGGATGTTTGCCAATGAGCTTCTAGGCAACCAGAGTGACTAAACAATTGACTATTAAGTTTTCTTCTGGCAAAGAAAATCCTTCCTACGTCTTTAAGAGAAGTAAACTTTTTTTTTTCCAAAAGACTTTGAATTATGTGTACCTATGTGTGCCAGTGGAGGCCTGAAGAAGGTGTTGGATCCCCTGGAACTGGACTTAGGGGCTGTTGAGAGTTACCCAATGTGAGTGTTAGGAATCAAACTCAGAGCTTCTGCAGCAGCACCTGCTCTGTCCCCAAAAGTTAGTTTTTCTGGGAGGAAACTCTAAAGTGCAGTGAAAGTCCTCAGCAGGGGGCACAGGGAGGGGACTTAGATGATGCCTTCAGCAGCTTTGCCTCTGTGAGCAAGGGGACAGTCAGAGGTCCTCGTGAGGAAGCCTCTAGGCACAGTGCCCATCAGCTGGCAAAGGGCAGAGTTCAGGTAAACGCAGGCATTCAGCTTGATGAGATGTTCTTTAACTCTCTCAGAACTTCATCCTCCTTGGCATCTGAAGGAGCTCCATGTCTGAACCTTGTATTAGATTACTTGGACCACGGGGTGAGAGGTGAATTTCCTTATTAGTCATTTTATTGTTGCTGCAGACGGAAGATAGGAATGCAATTCAAACCAGTATGTGTGTGGGGGTAGGGTGCAGGGGACTAGCAAGTTATTAACGCTAAAAAGAACCAAATTGAAAAGTGGTGGAGGAAGTGGAAATCTGGCTGTGGAGACCACTGACTGCAGGAAGCCTCATACCACCAGGATCCTCTTCCTCTCCCATCTCCTCTTTGAATGTTGTGTTGTGTCCCCTACTGGCTTTCTCTCTGTGGGACAGTGTCGATGGCTGTACAGGACCATGAGCAACAACCAAAGAGAAAGAATCCTTCTTCAGTGGATCAGGTTATAACAATCCTTCTAATGGTGGGGTTGCCCCTGGCCTTGGCTTCTGTTCCTTGATCGTCACCCACGTTGATTTTACCCTCTGCTTTACTAAGCCCTATAGTCACCTCATAGTACTTCAATGATAGTAGCACAGTCCCAGTGTGAAGCACCCCACTCCAGCCACTCTTCCCAGGACCCTAACTCCACATTCTTGGGCTTTCCCGTGTCCTCCGATCCATAGACTCTGCCGCTTCCCACAAGCAGCACACCATGAGCCTCATCCTCTCCTTGCCTCCTTTAGAAGCTGTGGTCATCACTGTCCTAGCTTGATTACCTCACAGCCGACTCCGAGACAAAGATTTGGGAGTAATTGTTCGCACATGTGGGCTGATCCCAGGAGACATTAGTTAGGTGTGAGGTCAGACAGGGAAGGAAGGGACCACAAACAGTGTCCTGCTGAAGGTTGCTCTCAGGGGCATTCATTTCCCAGTGCTGCCAGCCTGCGTAAATGCAGATCAACAGGAAACTCAGGTTGAAAACTGCAGGCTGACACAGGAAACTAACATGCATTGGTATTGGAAGTCTAAAGGGCAAGTGGGGTGTGATCACTTTTTCTCTTTTCATATTTTTATTAAAAACTTTATTTTTCATTTTACATACCAACCCCAGTTCCCCCTCCCTCCCTTTCTTCCAGCCCCACCTCCCAATTTCCCATCCCCTATCCACTCCTCAGAGGGGCTAAGACCTCCCTTGGGGAGTCAGCAAGGTCTGGTATACCAACCTGAGGCAGGTCCAAGCCCCTCCCAGTATGATCACTTTTGTGGAGTCACCTTTGTCCCAGTAAAGTCCCAGTCCTGTTGAACATAATCTCTGCCTAGGCTGAGCGACGCAGCTGGAGGGAAGCCCAGGCCTCCTGATTAGTTTCATGTTAAGATGTCCACCACTGTCCACTGCATCTTCAGGTAATATTTTTAGTTAAATCAATTTCATATTTCCTCAACTCTTGTTAACTTTCAAACCTCCTTCTCATATTTGTATTTCTTGTTGCTTTCAAGGAGTCAAAAAATGCTTCAAGAAGAGATCTCCTGCCAGGCAGTAGTGGTGCACACCTTAATCCCAGCACTTTGGAGGCAGAGGCGGGTGGAACTCTGGTGCAGGAGAATTGTCTGTATTCTGTCAATCATATCTTAAATAAACGCTGATTGGTTGGTAGCCAGGCAGGAAGTATAGGCGGGAAAACCAGACAGGAAGTAGAGGTGGGGAAATGAGAACAGGAGTATTCTGGGAAGAAGGAAGCTCTTTTCTGCACTCCTGACCACTGAAGAAGCAGGATGTGACCTGCCCCACTGAGAAAGGAACTGAGCCATGTGGCTAACATAGATAAGAATAATGGGTTAATATAAGCTACAAGAACTAATAAGAAGCCTGAGCTAATGGGCCATTCAGTTTATAATCTAATGTAGACTCTCTGTGTGATTTTCTTTGGGGCTAAACAGCTGTGGGAACTGGGCAGGACAGAAACCCCGACAAGCAGGCCCTCATGTTACGGAACTCAGTGAGTTCGAGGCCAGCCTAGTCTACAGAGTGAGTTCCAGGACAGCCAAGGCTATACAGAGAAAACCTATTGTTTGGCTGGGAGTCCAAGCCCGCTCCCCTGGGACTGGCCGCAGTCCAGACTCCACCTCCACGAAAGCCCAGGGAGGGTCAAGACTACTCCCATAGGCTATTTAAACTGCCCCCCCCAGCACAAATACACAATCTCCCCTTTTACTTCTCTGGTGGTCGGTCTGGTTCTCCTTCCCCACTCCATGTTTTTCCGGGGGCCACCCGGGAGTGCTGACATCCATTAAAACTGGGCTTTTTCTAATTTTGGATTATTGCATAGACGGAGAGGTTTGTCAACCCGGAAGAAACTTAATACCTATCTCAAACAAACAAACAAACAAACAAAAATAAAAAAACAAAAAAGAAGAGAGCGTTCATATTCTCCCCAGGGCATCTAAACGCCTCAGGTCTCATGCACTCTCTGCCTCCTCAGGGCACTGCAGCTCAGCACGCCCTTTTTTCCATGGATGATGCCTTCAGCTCCGTTGCTTCAACCTCAGCGAGCAAGGAGACCATCAGAGGTCATCCTGAGGAAGCTTCCAGGCACAGTGCCCGTCAGCTGGCAAAGGGTAGGCAGAGTTCAGGTAAACTCAGGCAATCATCTTCATGAGATGTTCTTGAACGCTCTCAGAACTTCATCCTCCTTGGCATCTGAAAGAACTCCATGTCTGAACCTTGTACTAGATTACTTGGCCCAGGGGGCGAGAGGTAGATTTCCTTATTAGCCATTTTATCATTGTTGCAGATGACAGGAATGCCCTTTACAGTTTTTAGATTTTCTGCCATGAAAATTTAATGCCCTGGATACACTGTATGTCTGTTGATAGACCACAAGTATATGAGCTCTGTGACAAGAGGGAGAGACCCAGTGTTGCCCCCATTGAGAACATGCGCAGCCCTGAGCCATCCCATGATGCACTGGTTCCCACTCCCCAGCTCCAGGTAAGCACCATAGCATGGTGTACCCATTCTCTTACACCGCCATTCTCTTACACGACCAGTTCTCCTTTCCTGCGAGCCAGATCACACCTTCCAACCTACAAAAACCTTGCTTGTTCCATATTATTAAAGTCCTCCCTCAGGGAAGGTGAGATGGACCAGTGGGTAAAGGAACCTACCTTGAAAACCAGCTAGAGTTCATCCCCTGGAGCCCACTTAAAGGTGGAAGGAGAGAACCAAGTCCACAAAGTTGTCCTCTAAACGCTACTTGTACCCTGTAGTGAATGCACACATGTGAATGCACGCGTACACACACCTAATCAACCCCCTTCCAAAATAAGCTTATTTATACCCGTATTTCCCTTCACTTGACTGTCCCATTTCTGTATTTCCATTCTCTTTTACAAAAATAACACCAGAAGACTACGTACAGATTGCTAGTCGATAGGCAACGTCACGACCCATTTGATGTGTGAGTGCAGGCGTGACCAGATGACTCCAGCCACACAGCTTTGGTCTCAGCAGGGCTTTGCATCGGCTTTTGCAGAGCCACAGTGGATATGTAGAAAAGACCCATGAAAGTCGGGTGCTAGAGACTCCAACCTACTGCTGCTGGGTTGATCACATGCCTGCACTGGTTTGCTCATCTTCATTCTCATCAGAAATGGTTGCTGATCTTGGGCAAATTGTTTGTCCTCTCCGGAGACTTCTGTGATTCAGGAGAGAAATATCTTCTTTATGGGATTATTAGAAAAATAAATACGACAAAGGAGCTTTAAGTGTCATACATATGTGCAATGACTACAGATCAACAGGAAACTCTCAGATTGAAAACTGCAGGTGGACACAAGAAACTAGCATGCGTTGGTATTGGAAATGTAAAGGCAAGCTGGGATACGGATGGCCAGTGTGATCACTTCTGAGGAGGCACCTTTGTCCTAGTAAATGTTCCTAGCTGCTTTATTTGAAAGAATTTTTAAAAATGGGAACAATCTAAATATTGATCAATGGGTAAATAAAATTGTAACATGTTCACACAATACTATGTAACAATAAGAAGAAATGAACATTTGGCAAGCAAACACATATAGGAATGAACTTTGAACCTTAACAGTAGGTGACATCTTCCTCTTCCAGTCTTCCTCCCTAATACGTCCTATTTTACCAGCCGGGCTGGAAGTTCATTGGGGCACAATACCTTACTCTCCTCTGTATTCTTTTTGTTGCTGTTGTTGTTTTTGTTTTTCGAGTCAGGGTTTCTCTGCAGCTTTGGAGCCAGTAATGGAACTAGCTCTTGTAGACCAGGCTGGTCTCGAACTCAGAGATCCACCTGCCTCTGCCTCCCAAGTGCCACCACCACCCGGCTTTTTCCTCTGTATTCTTTATTACTCACTGAATGACACATTGCTTATTATATGGAATGCTTTTGTGTGTGTGTGAGTGTGGATGCATGTACCCGTGGGAGTAAGTACACGCGTCACGCACGCACGCACGCGCGCGCGCGCACACACACACACACACACACATACACACACACACCCAGGAGTGGGACAGAGATTGGCAGTGGGTATCCTCTTCCTCCCTCCCTTCTTCCCTCTGTCTCTCTCTCACTCTCTATCCCCCCCTCCCCATTCCCTTGAAACAGGATCTCTCACCCAACCTGATACTTGCCATTTTGTTTAAGCTACTGGCCAGCAAACTTCTGGGATGTTCTTGTTTCAGCCTCCCAATGTTGGGATTCAGGCACATGTGGCTATGGCCAGCTTTATATGTGAGTGCTGGGGATTTGAACTCAGGGCCTCAAGCCTCCACAGCAAGCACTCTAACCTACAGAGTCTTCTCCCTAGTCCCATAGAGCCTTACTTGTTATACTCTCATGGTTCTTTCCTGATCTCATTGAGAAGATAGAAAGATTTCCAAAGCAAAAGAAGCTAAGGACCTTCTTGGTTGAAGTTGGGTTAGGACTCTTAAGCAACGCAGTGGTAAGGACTGGACGTTAGCTCAGTGGTAGAGTGCTTACAGCAGGCAGAGGCCCTTGGTTTGATTCCCTAGCACCACACAAAGAATATATATATGATAAAAAATATACATAGTACAGAGATGCTAGCTAGTATTACATTATATGTATTATTTATGTGATAAAAGCAGTATAGCTTTGAAAGTATATAGTGATACAGTATATATAATATATCATATATAGAGTAGTGTGCTAATGACAGATAGTAGGGCTGAGACTTCAAGTTGTTTTTGGTACTTGTTCTTTGAAAGAAGCGATTCATTAAAGCTGTCATATTTAAAATATTGTTGTCCCCCCATTTTGCCGATTTCTCACCTGCTTTACTGTTTAATCTTTGAAAGAGAAGAACTGAGCACTAGGAAACATTCTGTAGCATCAGAGAGCAGAAGACTCTCATTCATGTGTTTGTTCGATAACAAAATTAAAACATAATAAAGCTGTGACCAAATGGAAGCTGTGGTTAAGAGAGAAACACACTGGTTCTCATATGAAGACTGCGAGGCAAGCAATCCGCGAATTCCTTTCCCTGTGTTTGTCTCCGAGGCTCACACATGCAGTGTATGTTTAATTCTGCTCAAACTTTCATTTTCTCCATCAAACAGAGGAGTTTTCCTTAACTTGGCAGTCAGACCCTTAACAGTGGGGCCCCTCTTGTTCAGCTTCTCTCTACACCCTCTCCTCCTAACCAGACATGCACCTCACGTCTGGGCCTCTGTGGATGCTTATCTGGCTCTTTGCCTGGCTAATTACAGTATTCTTTGAGCTGCAGTTGGCTGCCCTGACCACCAAGACCAGGTGAACTGTCTCTTGTAACAGAATGACATGTCTTTGAGGACAGGGACCCTGTCCTTGGGAAGGTCTTTGACTTCCCAATAGAGCACACAGCTGACGTAGAGCGCACAGCTGATGCAGGTTTTCAAAAATATTTGCTAAAGAAGCTCCGTGGCATCTTTTAGCCCAAGTCATTAAAATGCCATTATCTAGACAATTGTTTCATTAGTTTGGTGAGCCAGTGCATCCGTGTGTGTGTGTGTGTGTGTGTGTGTGTGTGTGTGTGTGTGTGTGCATGTGTGTGTAATATATATCTAAGCCACTACCATAGTAGTGAACTGTGATATCCATACCTAGTCTATTATAAAAATTTGGCAGTGTTGGGCATCATACGTAAAGACAGAGAATCAGAAGGGCAGAGGCATTTCCTAGCAAATCACTATTTGAGAAATAGAAGACTGGAAACATAGCTGTGAAGTCTAACACAGACTTTGAATCTGATCCCTAGTATGGAGGGAAAAAATAGTAGAGAAATGTACAGGAATTCTAAGAGCAGCCTTTTTCATAATAAACAAAAAGTGGAGAATCCGTGAAAGTCATTATGATTCCATAAAATTTGGTGTCTATGTAATCAAATATTATTTGGTTATGAAAAGGACACAGTATAAGAAGAATGGACCCTGAAAATACTATACCAAGTGAAGGATGCCACAGCCCCACCCCACCCCACCCCATACCACATGACCCCACTTGTATTAATCATTCAGAATAGATAACTTCATGAAAGTTAAAACACAGATAGTTGCCAGGCAGTGGTGGCGCACGCCTTTAATCCTAGCAGAGGCAGGCACATCTCTGTGAGTTCGAGGCCAGCCTGGTCTACAAGAGCTAGTTCCAGGACAGGCTCCAAAGCTATAGAGAAACCCTGTCTCGACCCCCCACCCCGGCCAAAACAAAACCAAACAAAACCAGATAGTGGACCAAGGTTGAGGATTGAATGTTTACAGAATGGGTTTGATGAAAACATGAAATTGTGGGGCTAGCTCTGTGATATACTAAAAGCCATAAATTGAACATTTTAAATGATCAAGTTTCATAATAGGAGAAATAAATCCTAATAAAGCTTTTTTTTATTTGTTTGTTTTAAGTTATAGATGCTAGGCACATGGTGCACATTTGTAATCCTAGCAAATGTCAAGCTGATGCCTCAGGAGAAGAGCCCCAAGTTCAAGGCTAGCCTGAGTTACACTGCAAGACCCCGCTTAAACTAAAGTAAACCAAAACAAAGGGGCTGTGTCCTTTGCCTGGCTCCAGGGATTAACCTGACTGGGGGTGGTGAGGAAATGGAGAAAAGACAGACACAGACACATGCACTGGGATCAAGTAGGTTTGGCTCTCTGATGGAGAAACCTCAGTAACCTGGAAGCTCAGGTGTTTATTATATGCAGCTAAACAGAGGCAGATTATTGCACACAGCTGAACAAGAGGGTAGGCTATTGTACTGATAAATAAGAAGGCAGGGCTTCAAGGAGGCAGGTTTGGCTATTCTCAGTAGGAGTGGTCTCTGTAGGGGTTTCCAGGCTGTGAACATCTGGCAGGAGATAGCTATGGCGGTCATTTTCTGCACACTATTGACATCTGCACACAGATCAGGGAAAGGCTTTGCCAACCCGGTGAGCTTTACTCGGAGGTGTGGTGCGGGGGAGGGGGAGGAGGCCTTACCATCCCTCTGAGCCTTACTGGGGGCAGGGGAGGGGGTGGGCTTTGCCATTTCCCATGGGGCTAAGGTTATAGAGTCCTTGACATGGTCGTGCCTATGTCGGCAATACACACCTACTCAGGCCTTCATTCACGGCTTCCTCAGCGCTCTACGCAAAGCAAAAGGAGTAAATATTGCAATAAAACTGAATATGTGTGAAAATACTTTTAAATGGTTGTTATGTGTGCTTCTTAGTGATAAACTACATCTCTAAACCCTGGGTCTTAGAAACCTTATGCATACAGAATAGAAAGCCCCAGGATGATGCTAAAGATGCCAGCAAAATGGATGTTGCATGATGAACTTAGGAGGAAGCTGCAGATAAGGTGAGTGGAAAGAGGGTTCAACGGATACAGCACAATTAAACAGCAAGAGTTCAGTGTAAAATGTAAACATGTGGAGAACGCAATTCAGAAACATGGTATGTCTAGCACAACTTCTCTCTGGTGAGCTGCTGCAAGTAGGAAGCCTTCCTCTCCAGCGTCAGAGCTGCACGCGGTGGGCAGAGGCTGAGCTGAGGCTCAGGAGGAGGCTCCAGTTCTGTGCTCTGTGTTTACATTCCAGCCACTGTTCCCCAGGCCCTGCACCTAAGCCTGCAAAAGCAAAGTTTCAAGACACAGACTCAGCCTCAAAGCTCACACTCTTGAGGGAAAGATGAAGGAGGGAGGAAAAGAAATACATACTACTAAAGAGAACTCTGTGATAAGGAAGATGGGCCCTCACCCATCTGGAGGAATAAGGAAGGTAGGGGGAGAGGAACCTGTAACTGTGTGGCTTCCATGTCAGCTTTTGGTTGTCTGCACACATCCACTCCATCACTGTACAAGTCAACAGTCGCCAATGCACTCACCAAGGACACTGTCACAACCACTGGGTTACTTTTCTTCAGGATGACTGAATCCCAGAAAGATTTAAAGGGGGGGGGGTTAGTTTTGGCTCACAGTTTGGGAGACACAGTCCATTGTTGCACAGAGAGCAGGATGGCTGGGGTGGTGTGTATGGTGGGGGGAGCTCATGGTGTGGCTTGTTACATCTCAGCAGATCAGGATACAGAGAGCCAAGGTGCAAGGGAGGCAAACCTCAAATGCAAGTGCAGTCATATTTAGAGATGGGGGCTCCTGTAGAGCAAGTGATTGATTATGGCTTTTCTCCCTTCAGTGGATTGATGCAATGAAGGGGCCATAAGTTATGGAATATTTAGATGATGGAAACTTCAGGAGGTACAGTCCCACTAGAGGAAGGAGGTCGCTGAGATGATGGAGACTAGGAGGTGGGGCCCAGCTGGAGGAAGGAGGTCGCTGAGATGATGGAGACTAGGAGGTGGGGCCCAGCTGGAGGAAGGAGGTCACTGAGATGATAGAGAAGGAGGCCATACCCAGTTGGAGAGGAAGTCCGTGAGGGTGTACTCATAAAGGTGAGATCTTGTCCCTGCCCCTTTTCTATCCAGTTCACTTTTCCTTTGTTTTCTGGCTACCATGAGGTGAACAGCTTTGCTTCAAGTGCTCCCACTATGATACTCTGCTTCACCACAAACTTCTAATGGGGTCATGTGACATGGACTAAAACCTCTGAAATCTTTTAACCAAAATAAATCTTGCTCCATTAGTTGAGTTTCTGAGGCACTGTTACGAGAATGGAAACCCGAGACAGTCGACATTCCTCACTTGCTGGTCCCTAGCACTTCACTGTATTTCATTTGTAGAGTTTACAAATTACAAATTACAAAACAGAAGCCCCTAAGTGTCAGCTGCTTACTTTTCCAACTCTTCCTGTGAAACAGCACCAATCACAGTCTATGGTTGGCTAATCTAACAGGTCTGCTTACACATTATAAGAGACCTTTCAGACTATGCTAAGGAGTTGTAGTTTCACCCTGGAAAATAAGGTAGTAATATCAGCTTTACATTTAGACAATATACTAATGCTTTAAAAAGGCTGGAAGCCAGGGTGAGAATGAACTCGAGTAAGATTAGTGTCAGGAAGTTAAGGAGCTACAGCAATAATTCCACTCCATGATGACAGTGGGAACCACAGCAGAGAGCCTGAAGAGATTTGAGAAATGCTAAGGTAGTAGAGCCAACAGGAATTTTGCTTTCATTGTGACACAAAGGAGCTAAGAAAGGAGGCAGATCATGGATGACTCTAGGATCCTAAGTATAGAGAGTAAGTGGTGATGTCATTCATGCATTCACTTATTTAACAAACAATCAAGGCTTATTGTGATAGGGGCTGGCTGTAATGTCTGAATAAAGCAAAGCTGGCCTACCTTTGCTGCAATACCAATGACTGTGATTAGCCTCAGTTTGATATATTCTCAGGTCTTTTAAGACCTGCTATTTTGCTCCAGCCCATTGCCAATAGACTTAGTAAGTCCTTTATGCTTTAATTGCTAAGACCAACCAGTTTTATGCATCTGGCTTCTTTCTGCTACTTCTAGATTCTAGGGCATGGCACCTGGCTTTCTAAGTTGCTATGGAGAAACATGGACAACACAGCTGGAATCTTAGGGATGAACTTTGGCCAACTGGGTATAATGTCCCTTCCTTCTTTAGATATCCCAAGGCATAATGACTACTCCATCACAATACTTGGAGATATCCTGTTTGAATGGGTTGTGGCACTTGTAGAGAGAAAGGCTGTTATTTCTTCAAGGCTTGCCCTGGATCATTGTTGGTTGGTACAAAACTGTATCACAATGCATTGTTCTTCAGTCTTTCTTGGCTTTTCATCTCCCTACTGATATCCTGGACTCACACCTCCTAAATAAATGACTTATACCATGTCTCAGGCTGTTTTCTAGGGAACTGAGCTAAGACACACAGTTAGAGCAAATAAAAAAAAATAATAACCAGTTTAGCTTTGGTATACTGAATCTGAGTGAAATTGAGTAAAATTACTTATCCACTCAAAAATATTTGAGGGTCACTATGTATCCAAGAATTAAAGATGCTATAAATGAACCAGGTAAACATGCTTAAGGACACTGTGGTGACAAAAGGAAATATGGCTCCTGGTCATGTGGAGTTTACATCAGCAGGAGGGTGACAAAAGATAGATCAGTCCCTAAATGGACATGATGATTCCAGATAGTGATAAGCATTTTAAAGAAAAACAAAATAAAAAGACCATAATTGGAGTGTGACTTTGGTGTATGTGAGTGTGTTGATGGGAGGTATTCTAACAAAGCCTGGGAAGTGAAAGACAGTGGGGGCAAATGGAAGAAAGCCTCTAGAAAGAGAAGAAAGACTTCTGCAGAAGAATCTAGAGTATATATGGAAGTCAAACATATTTGTCTGTCACTAGAGGTTTAGGTGAGGGTAGAAAATTGGCCTCTGTTCTCACTGAGAATTAGACATGAGCTCATATGCATAGAATGTATGGGAATTGGAAGAGTGAAGGGGGTGAAAACTCAGAACAGTTGTTTGGCAGCATGGTGTGGGGAACAGTCAGGGTTGGTGGCCTAAACCAGAGAAGATGCTGTGTGAGTGTTCCTAGAACTGTGGGGGAGCCTCAGTTTCCTTCCCGGCAGAGTAAGAACATTCAATCAGGCTCCATGGTTACATGGAGACAAGGAAGCGCTGACATGGAGTCTCTTTGTAGCCTGAAACCTACCATTGTAGGCTTTAGGACAACAATAATTGGTTCTTTTCTACCATTAATTACATTTGGCCCCTCATCAGCTAATACAATCACTAGATCCTCCAGCAAATGTCTTTGTCACAGTTAAGGACTATTTACAATAAGGACAAACAACTGAAGCTCATTAATTTAGTCATCAGGACACTGATTATGTATCTATTGTTAATTACATCAACCAAGTTAAGTAAGTTCTTCATGAGAGCAATTATACTAACATGACTGACTCCTCAAGAGTATTCTACCTTCATACACTTGTCCTGCTTAACAGCAGCCTGGTTCAGCCAATATGGTCACACAGACTATTATATTCAAGGCATAAGGCCCTATTGTTGACATCTGACTAGCATATTATTCTCCTTCACAAAGAACTTTAAACAATTTGTATATTGTTCTCGCAGGGTTTAGACATTGGCTTTTGTTTAGCTTTTTCCAAACATGTAGATCTCTGATAATGTTCAAATGCCTTGACAGGAATGTTCAATGTACTGGAACTGTACTGCAATTTTCCAAATAACATTTCAACAATCATTTATGAATTCTCTAATGACCAATTAATGTAATAATCATTTGTGGATTTAAATATGTAAATGAGAATAATGTAATAGATTATCAGAGAATAAGAAATACAATTTATTTTGCCATACTATTTTCAACCAAAGTAAATTTTCCTTATAATTTTTAATTTGTAAAAACCCTACCTCTATGTCTCACTTTTTTCCTTTTATTGAAAATAGATTTTTTTTCTCTCTCACATAATATATCCTGATTATGGTTTCCCCTACCTTTACTCCCAACCTCCCCTCTCATCTAAATCCACCCCCTTTCTGTCTCTCATTAGAAAACAAACAGGCTTTTAAGGGATAATAATAAAATAAGACAAAAACAAACAAATCAGAATAGGACAAAAGAAACAAACAGAAGAGAAACAGCCCAAAGAAAGACATGAATCAGATGCAGACAAAGAGACCCACACGTTTACACACTCAGGGACCCTGTTAAAACACTAAACTGGAAGCCATAGTATATGGTACTGAAGGATAGAAAAGAGAGAGACAGAAATAAAGTTAAAAGATTAAAGAAAAAAAAAAAAGCCCTAGCATGATAGACAGGAGACAAGTAAACCTCCAGCAATGCCATTGAGTTCTTTGTGTTGGCCCTCTCCTGCTGGGCATGCTCTTAAGAGTAGTTTGTTTTCCCAGTGAGACTTCCTTGGAGAAAACTAAATTTTCATTTGCAAATGGTTATCAATTGGAGATTTCTTATGGCTTAGGGATGAGGGAACTGTGTCCACTTCTCCTTTCAGCTCTGGGATCCCATCTGGTACAGACCCATGCTGGTCCTGTGTATACTGCACACTATCCTAGTCTTTGAGTTTAGATGTGTGTCAGCCTGCTGCACTTAGAAGGCCTCGTTTCCTTGGTGTCCTCCATCCCCTCTGGCTCTTACTCTCTTTTTGCCTCCTCTTTCTCAGGGTTTCTTGAACCTGAGGGGAGGGATCTGATGGAGACATCCTGTTTAGGGATGAGTGTTCCACGGTTTTTCATTCTCTGCATATTTCCTGGCTGTGGGTCTCTGTTTGTTCCCATCCGCTTCAGGAGGAGGCTTCTCTGATGATGGCTGAGCAAGACAATGACCTACGAGTATAGCAAATGTCATTAGGAGTCATTTTGTCACTGTATTCCTCTAGGAAAATGGAAGTATTGGTTTTTTCTCCAGGTCCCTAGGCTCTCTAGTCCAAGATTCCTGGTCATTCAGGTAGTGTTGGGTATGGGTTCCATTTTGTGGAGTGGGCCTTGAGTCAAATCAGAGATTGGCTGGTGACTCCCTCAAGATTTGTGCCATCATTGCACTAGCATATCCTGCAGGCAGGACACCATTGCAGATCAAAGCATTTATAGCTGTGTTGGTGTTTACAGGTCTCTTTCGGTAGCCTGCAGAGTACCTTCCAATACCAAGAACACTCACTAGTCAGTAAGGTGAAGGCTCTAGGTAGGTACCAGTTTTCTCTTTCAACAAAAGCCTATATGTGTTACAATCTCTAATTCTCAAAACTACCTCTATGTCTCTCTCTCTCTCTCTTTTTTTAAAGAGGGAATTTGGCCAAAGAATGAGAATATTCCACGATCAGCCAATACTTTTACGGCAGGTGCATAACAAATGCCTGATGAACACCTGTTGAATTTAATATTTCCCGTTTATATTCCTGTGGTTGTCTCCAACATTTCCCATTAGATATTAAATATTTTCTAGCAAAACCTAGCACGTAAATAAGGCACTTCTGCATTCTCTCTCCTCTCTCTGGGGTGTGTGTAGGTATGTGTAAACATCATCAGTACAGATTCATTTCAAGTATGAAGATTCGTTCTATTGGTACACAAATCTAGCTGAGATTGAATATCCTCAAAATTTTTTTAAAAAAAAGTAACCACATAGTTGTTCTTTATAAAACTTTTGCTCAGGTTATCTCATTCAGTCAATATTGTTTCAGTTCCAAATAACAGGATCTTTTCTTATGTGATAATATTCATTGCTACTTAGTCTCACCACAACAAGCAAACATCAATCTTGAGAAGAGACCCAACAGTTACACAGAGAACTACAAAGAAGGATGGTACCCACCACACAGTGCAGACCTGTGATACACATTACTTGCTGGCTACAGAAAACACTGTATTTTACCTCTTATCAGTTACTAGCATGTTGGTAAGGGTGTGAGGAGGCAACTGGGAAGCAGCTGTTTTGACATTCAGGAGTTTACAATTTAGATGTGGAGACAAAGTAAGAACATATGAGAAGTTAAGAAACTCCCTTTACTGTATGAATAAATCATCAATCAAAACAATGATCCAAGTAAAATCACGGTATGTGTGAATCAACATTAACAAAAAAAGAACACAGGTACTATAACTTTGGTCTGAGTATACCAGAAGGGATTTATAGATTTACAGATAGGACATAAACATGAGTTGGATCTTTGGAAAAACTAATGTATATATTATTATTTTTTAAATCAAACTATAAAAGAATTGACAATGGAATTTAAATTTTTTACTCATGCCTCTCAGGCTTTTTCCAGAAAGTTATAATTTTTCTTATGTCTTTCAAATGCACTTTGAGTTGATTTAGGCTTAATTGATTTTATGCTGGCTTGAGTAATGAAGGGTTAAACTTGCTGTCCATTCATATAAAAAACCAGACTCATTCAATATCACTTATACAATAGGGACCTACTTATAGATCTTCAGGTACCCTAGTGGATGTCTAAGCTGATTGTTGCCATGGTAATCCTTGCTCCATGTGCCTTCAGCTTCTCTTGACCCACTTTGGTTTAGATGCATTTCTAACTGAGGGGGTAGCTGGCACGCTCCCATTTCAGTCCCCTTGGAGACTGCATTAGTTACCAGGTTGCCCCTAATTCTTTCTTCAGTCCTCTAGATCCCCTTGGGCAGGGGTTCTCAATCTTGCTAATGTTGTGACCCTTTAATAGAGTTCATGTTGTGGTGACCCCCCACATAAAATTATTTCGTTGCTACTTCACAACTGAAATTTGACTACTATTATGAATTATAATGTAATGATATGCAGGATATGATATTGTTGAGAACCACTGCTCTAGATCTTGGAAGGCTTTCTAAATGGAGGAGTTATGATCTCAAGGTCTGACACGTTGGAGAGATGGTTTAACTCCAATTCAAGAAGCTTATTCTTCTACAATCTATTGCCCCTCCCCTTGACAACTACTCTTGTGACACCCAAATCCACATATGAATCACACAATTATATTTTATGATTCAAGACCACTTTTAAGAGGCCATTTTGTATTAAAGTTGCTGATTTCTATCAGTATAAAGAAGGGTTGCAAGCCAGAACCAGTTTTCCTACTTCCAACTTGAGCATCATTTGCCTTAACCACACCCCCAGGTAGCTTCGGAAGGTTGAGACAAGAGATCTCCTTAAGTGGTGCCTCTCAAACTTAACTTTTATTTTGGTGATTCTGGGGGGTAAAACCAGGGTCTAGCGTGGGCCAGACAAGTGCTCTACCAGTGAAGTACATCCTTGGCCCACAAACTATTAAACGGGGGTTATGTGGCCTTCCTCTAAAACTGTTAACAGAAGAAACACCCAAACCCTCCGTGAAGGGGAATTTCATGTTAACATAAATATTTGTCCACAAAGGGAAGCGAATGATCCTTAATTTTCGTTTAGTTTCAGGTCTTGTTCTCTTCATGTTTACATTTATGATTTCATCAGCACATAACTATGTAAGTCGGTGTTAGCATTGCAAGTGAGCACCACTTTGTCAAAAGCCTTGGATTTGGATTAGCATTGCATTCAAAACCAGCTGGGATGCTCTTCACAACTCTCCCATGATAACAGAGGTAGCGATTTTGAAAACTTATTTAAAAAACCTGTAAATCTCGAGGAATGACCAAATAACTCAAGGTCCAAATGAAGGCCCCTCCCCTGGACTGTTGCTAGTGAGGTTTACTGGATTAACTTGAATCTCCCAGGAAACATATGAAGAGGTAGGTAGCATGACAAACATTCAAGGAAACTGTCTTCTGGTATTGTCTTTACCTCTAGCAATTTGAAAGAGGCATTTCAAATTTGGGTTTATTATGCTCCCTGTCTAAAACAGGTGCTTAACACTGAGGCTCAATCTTTCAGCTGCCAGAGTTGAGTTAAAATCAAGATTACCGATGAATCTGTTTACAGCGATGCGGGCAGTCTTAAGTTTGGGGACTTTCTTCTCCATAGGTAAAGGTGAAAAGTTGGGGCCTAGCAACAGGGGCACAGTAAAGGTAAAATGAACCAGGGGCAGCAAATCCAAGAGCACACTTACAGGGGCTCACACTTTACAGTGAGCATTCGGGAACCAAGATCCGGGTTGGAGAAAAACCCCTATCAGCTCCCCAGCGCCTACCCCAAGCACTCAGACAAGAACTCTCAACTCCGCGGGTTTTCGCCCCCGACCCCCAGGAGGCACCGCCCACTCATTTGCATAGGGCGCGCCCCTCAGAGGCCAGCACTCGGGTTTCTGCCCAGCTCTGCGGGCCCAGCGGCTCAGACCGGACTGGGGGCGGGCCCGGGCCCAAGCACGTGTCCACTCGGGCCTCACGACGGAGGTGGGCGAGGGCTTAGCCTCGGCGCTCCACCCAGAGGCGCCGGGGCGGGGGTCTGCGGGCGTGGCAGGCTGCGCGGCCTTGCGCGCTTCTCCACGAGCCCCGTGGGAGCGCGCCGGACACGAACTCCAGCGCCACCGCGGGCGGCCCACCCCACCCGGCCGCGCCTCGCCTCACGCTCGACGGGGAAGGCGGGACCAATCAGCGAGCGACGTCTCCCTTCCGATTCCAGGCCCCCCGACACGCTGCTCACACCCCGGGCTCCCCGTTCGCTGATTGGCTGCGTGTGCCGCCGGTCGGGCCGGAGGCGGGAGGCGGCGGCCCGCGCCTGCCCGCGCCCCGCTCGGCCCCCGGCCCTGCCCGCGGCGCCCGGCCTCCTTCCGTCCCTGCCGTGCTACCCCTCCGTCTTCCGTGCGCGTCCCGCTCTGCCGGCGTGCCTCACGCCTAACGGGCGGCCGCGGGCGCCAATCAGCGGGCGGCAGGGTGCCAGCCCGGGGCTGCGCCGGCGAATCGGCGGGGCCCGCGGCTCGGGGAGGGAGGCGGGGCTACCGCGCGCGGCGGCGGAGGAGCAGCTCGCCAGCCTGCAGCTCGCGAGCGCTGTGCGAGCTGCCCGAAGGTAGGTGCTCGGCGGCCGCGGCCGGGGCGGAGGGCAGCGGCGCGGGGTGCAGGCAAGGCCGGGGCGCGGGGACGCGCGGAGCGGAGCTGGCGGCGCCCTCCCTCCCCTCCCCACCCGTCCGCTGGCCGCGGCGAGCGCGGGCCTGGGGGCGGGGCGGGGGCCCGCGGCGCAGTTCCGCCTGCGCGCGCCCACTCCTCCGGCGGCGCGGAGCCCGTCGGAAGAGGAAGGAACAAAAGGTCCGAGGCTCGGCTCGGACGGGGCGGGACCTGGCGCTGGGTGCAGGTAAAGCCGGGACGCCGGGACTACCGGGCAGGGGTGTGTGGGGCCGGGTCACGTGGCCGCCCGTGTGGGGTGTGGCGGGCCGTGGCGCGCGGGCCGGGGTCGGCGCCGTGGGCAGGGCCGCGAGCCCCCGCCCCGCCCAGCCTGCCTGCGGCCCGCTTCAATCCCGGCGCGCGGCCGCACTCGCGGTTTGCGTTGCAGAAGGGCCCGGGAGCCGACTTAGGGGCGTGTGGTACTTTGCTTCGCTTCCACTTTTTCCTTTTTTTTTTTTCTTTTCAATCCTCTGTCCTGTAGTCTTTGTTAAGCGTAACAGTCGCGGGTCCCGAATCGTACTGTGTACTCACAAACACGCTCGTGGCTGGGACTCCCGGGCTCATCCACGCACTTGGGAAAGTTGCTCCGTGGGTGCAGCCTATTAGTTTCTAATCACACGCCTTTCGGAAGCATGCTAATTGATTGCACATATTTCAGACTTGGTTTTCACAATCGGTGCTTGGATTATTTTGTTTAAGGAGACTGTCCTTGGGCCAGGTACTTTTGTCTTTCACCCTTGAGTGTTATGGTTTCCTTGTGAACCTGAACAAAAGGAAAACAAAAATCGAGGTTGATTTTGTTATCCCTTCCTTTGGCCCTTAAAGGCAAATACTACCTGTTTGTTGTCCCACCAATTAAAAAAATAAAAAATAAAAAATGACCAGGTGAAAATAATTCAGAAACAGCGTACCGCCTTATTATCAGGCCTTGTTGGAATATTCTAAATGGTGATGTTTTAAACTAATAAAACGACATTGTAAATAAATGAATCATCAGGCAAACTTAGCTGAAGATAATCTTTTTAACAGTGGTACCCTGATGTCAGTTTCCAGAGTCCCTTTTAGCTTTTCTGATTTCAGATGACCCCTTTAACACTGATAGAGAGGATATTTCTCTTGAGCCTAACACAAGAATACATTTGCTGCCATACTGGAAATATCTTTCCTATTAGTTTACTTTGATTCCTGTAAAAAGCAATTTTCTCCTTTACAGAGAAGTGTTAAGTAGTTAAAACGAAGTTGGAATAGTTTCAATAAATGAGTTATTGAAGCAGATGGAATCCAGACATGGGAGAAGTATTATAGTTTAAGGGTTTTTTTTTCCTTCCATTTAACTATGAAACAACTCCATAAGGAATTTTTTTCTATTAGATCATTTGGCAAATGTTTGTGTTAAATTCATAAAGTAACACTCTTGTTATTTTTATAATTTCTTTGTTTTTGCATAAACTTACCTGAGGTGGTAAGAAAAATTGTTCTGATCTTTGGACATTTCTAGAGTGTCAGCTTACATGCCTAATGTTAAAATCCAAGTGACTTAATGTGTTGAAGGCTGCTCACTGGCCCGGCCTAACTGCTGTACTGAGATTGGCGTTTCCTGTATTGTAGCTGCACCTCAAGTGATTTCGTGTTGTAGGTGTTCAGCAAAGTTTGGTTTTCACGGTTCTAAGGTACTCGTCACTAAACAGCTATGCAATCTGTATGGTTTACAAAGTAATAGTCTTGGGGAAAACTGCAGAGTAATTTCCTGTTTGTGGCCTGTTAGGCTTGACTGTGTTTGAACTCTGGGTAAGAATATTGGGGCTTGTTTTGTACGCAGCCTTTTCCTTCAGGTGAACAGAGGTGGTACTGAATGAGGACAGCAAATGGTGCCCTTCTCATGTTGATACTACAGGTAACAATGTAGCTTTAACTCAGGACTGCCTTAGGGAGGCTGTACATGAACAAACTAACTCAGTTAAGCTGCATGAACTAGTGGATAAGGACCTTTTGAGTTTTTATATTCTGTCAAAAGTATCAGATTTGACTTTTGGGCCTGTTTTCCTTCTTGCTGAGCTTTGATTCTGTTGGTTTAATGCTCTGAACTCCAGAAGCAGTGTTCGCAGCAGCCTTTTTTGTACAGGTGCTTTTGTAGTGCACGCAGGAGCTGTATATAGTGCAGTCTGGCAGATGGAGGTTTATTCATATTCTTGGGACAAGAATCCTTTTTAGGGGGTGGAGAGAGGCATATCTTTTTGGATGCTTTGTCTTTGTAGAAGCAGAAGAGACATTTTTAGGCCCTTGGTTTCTGTAAGTGCAAAATGTTTTTCACTAAGTATTGCAAAGGTGTGTCAGAAACTTAATATAAAGAATTTGGTGTCACTCTTATTGGACAAGTAACGCTTGCCCACTTTCACACAAACTTTTTCTGTGGCTAGTCACGCTAATATTTCCGAGTGGAATTAGGAAAGTAAGAACTCCTGTCTGATGACCAAGACCCCAGAGTAAATTATGTTAGAATTTATAAGTTGAGCCTGAGCATTCAATAAATTCATTCATAGTAGGTTCTTGAAGTATGCTTGCACTGCTTTCTATCAAGTGTAAAGGATGGCATTAGGGGAGATGGGATGTATTAGCTCCTGTGTCACTAAGAACAATCTCTTTGTTGAGGTGGGGGGTAGTGTCTGCCACTTTGCAATTCATTCAAATTGAAGATACGGCTGATCTTTGAGAAACATGCTTGTTGAGCAGATGTACAGTTGCTAAGCTTACTTTGGTCTCAGTTTGATTATCTATTGCCCTTAGTTAAAGAGAGTGTTAAGGAAAGAAAAGGAACTTGAGTCATTTGGGTTCCAGTGAAAGGAATATTATATGCAAATAGTTAAGCCAAGAATGTGGGATTGGGCAGCATTGTCATGTAGTGGAATGGTGGTGGAGCTTGGACTAAAAGCAGCAGGCTGGTATTTGGTTTCTCGGTTGTGGTATTGGGTAAATTAAACTCCCAAGTCTTGGTTTTCTTAAAGTGGAAGAATAGCTTTTACCTCTTAAGATTGTTATAAAATTAGAGAACTGAGAGAGACCATTCTTTGAGACAGGATTCTCTCAATTTAACATTCTTGTTCTTTAGTTATCTGGGCTCTTAATGCAAATGATTTGCTAATACTGTTATCCCCGACCTCCTATTAATTGGGATGAGAAACAGATATTGGGCAATGAGGCCTTCAGCCTAGTTCTACAAGTTTGTATCTTAAATCATAGAGGAATCCTTTCAGGTCCTTAGTTAGAACCTGTTAGTATTTATTAAAATGTTTTTTACAAAGCTATCTGGCATCTAAGTCCACAGTGGATTGAAACTAGTAGATGATGGGTAGTGTGGGAGGCTTAACAGGGTGTGGTGGGGAGTAGATAGGAGGACGGGGGACTTCTAGCTTACTGTCTTTGTTAAGAGAAAACAGATAAGAGATAATCTTCAAGACACAGAAGAGTATCCCAGACTTGACTAGCATGTCTGGGGCCATTCAGAGCAGGGCCAGACCTGAAAGCCTAGCAGTAAATGTTCATCAGTTAACTTAAATTTGGTTTGGGGAAAACCCTTTTAAAGACCCTGTTATCTGCTAATATACTTAGATGATTATTCAGGATGGTTTACAGATGGGGCAGAGAGCATTGTGCTGTAGCCAAGGACTTCATGAAAGATCCACAGTACCTTGTATACAAGAGCTCTGATTTCAGACTGAGTTCTTTCTCAGGAAAGGTGACTTTAGGGATACAGCGTCGGATCTGGAGAGAAGTCCATCCTTTCTTTAGCCTGCTGGTGTTAGGTGAGTTTTCTCTCAGGCTTTGAGAAACAGTATACTACAAATTTCCTGGACAGAGCAAATGTGAACAATGCACCCAACTCTGGTCAGGGTTTCTTGTTTCTTCATTTTATTAGCTTTGATTTTGAAAAAAAAAATACTTCCTGAGATAGGGTCTTACTGTGTAGATCATATTTTCTCAAACTGGCCTCAAACTTTCTGTGTAGATCAGGCTGGCCTTGAACTCAGTAATCCTTCTGACTCAGCCTACCAGGTGCTGAGATTACAGGTATAAGCCAATATGCCTGGCGACTTTGGTTATTTATTTGGGTCCTACTTCATAGCTCAGGGTTATTTTCTAAATCTCTATCAAATAATTGTTGGTGACCTTTTAATAAAGCACCCTTGCCTGACTTAGCTGTAATAAAGAAACTAATCATTTTCATTAAAAATGCACAGGGACTGATTGCTTGTCACTGGTCAGTTTTGGTTATTTTTTGTAATGTAATGGTGATGCCTTTAGCTATCATTCTAGATTTATGTCCTTAACTACGGTTTTTAATTCACTTCAGTAATTTGATTAGGAAAATAAAATTTTGTCAGTCCAGTTGGATTTAGGCATTGCCTCTAGTTTGACCAGGTGGCTAGATGTGTTAGGGTAATTTTGTGATCTGTCCTCTTCCCTCACATCCTGCAGTGTGAGTGGTCTGTAGTTCAGTTAATTTTGCTTAATCTTAGTACAGTTGCCTGGGGATTTGATGTGTTTTTTATGTTTTTAAAAATATTCTTTCATAGCTTTACACAAGCATAATATTCTTTGATCCTCCCCTGTTAGTTGTTATTATTCCCCCCATCTCCCTCCAAACCCCTTCCCAACAAAGATACCTTTCTACTTTGATGCTCTTTTATTTATTATAGGTGCTTGCATGAGCATGTGTTGTGGGTTATTTACTTGAAAAGGGATAACTTAGTAGTGACTGTGCCTCTGAGGAATATGACTCCCCTCCCAGCACTGTTGACTGCTTATCGCTGTGGAACCTTATGAGCCCCTTCTCTGTCTGTCCATAGTGGACTCTTGATGATTCCAGTCTTGTGCAGGTAACCACAGCAACTGTGCACTCATCACCGCAGTCCTCATGACCAGAAGATGATGTTTCACAGCAGTCCTTCACATCTTCTGGTTTTTCCTTTTTTTTCTTCTGCTTCCTCGACCATTGATATTCCCTAAGCCTTGGAGGAGAGTGATATAGATGTCTTGTGTAGGGCTGAATACTCATCACATCTCTTGTTCTGAGCATTTTGATGGGTTATGATCTGTACATTAACCATCACCCACTGACTGCAGAAGCTAGTTTGTAATTAATGTAGAAGACGGTTGGATGCCTTGCCCATTTAGCAAACACCAGTAGTAGGTTCTTCTTTACCACCTGGGACCTCTCTACTCAAGAGCTTTTTGCCAGTTTACAGTGTCAGAAAGTAGTTGGTCATCTCCTAACAGTCATGCCATTATTGCACCTGTGGGCACATCCTTCTTGGCAGGTTGATAACCTTAAAAGGCTAGACAGCTAGATCAAACAGTTGATTTTTCTTTCCCTTTCAGTAGTATAAAAGCTGGCAGGAGGAATCTTCCAGCTCAGTTATAATGTGATGTCTTTATGTGCTGAAATCAAAGTGTGATATTTTTGGTAATAGAGTAATCATCTACTTCTGATGGTCAACCAAGAGATATGGCAATATCTTATACACACACACACACATACGTTACGGGGGTAGGGGTGGGATCTCCTTCATAATAACTCATGGAAAGGTATCTTACAGCCTGGTATTGGGGATTTATTTCATTTAATAATGCATGACTTTCAGTAACAGCATTATACACCTGTGCAGATACCTCCCTTCAAATTTTTATTTTATTTTATTTTAAATTGTCTTACAAAGTAGTAGGTTTCCATATGACTCTTTCATACATCATTAATTTGGTTAATCCTCTCCCCCACCTCCTCATTTCTCCACCCCCCCCCCATTTCCTTTCTAGCCTTGGCCTCTTCAGACAGCTGTACCATGGAGAAATCCTTAACAAATTCAAAGTTTGTTGTTAACATTTGGAACTTAATGTGAAATTGTTACAGATTTTTTTTTTAGATGTACAGTCTTTGAAAATATGGAGTTTGTTGGCCAAAAGTCTATAAAGTCTGTAAGTAGCTTTTATGCAGTTGCAGCTGAAGGAAGGCCTGTGTTTGAGTTATCTGCAAAGCTCCACTTCTTTCTCTTTTTTGGGTGGGTACCTGTAGGTTTAATGTATTCAGGAAGGAAGAATATCCAAAGATAATTTTTTAAATTGGTAGTAATAGTAGGAAGGGGGGAGTGGGCAGTGGCCAAAGCCCTGCCTGTTCTCCCCCCACCCCCCATTCTTACTTGCAGAGGCCTTTAAAGCTTGCTTGGGGAACAGGAGTTTTAGAGAAGCCTGGGCTGTGTATGCATCAGGTAGCAGTCAGATGTGGTACCTGTTCAGCACTTAAAGTATAGATGATTTGGTTGAGGAACTGAAGTTAAATTTTATGTTGTTTTAGTTAATTTTAATCTAACTTTGGATGGTTATATTACAGGTATTGGCTGCTGTATTAGACATCACAGGCAAAGACCACTTTTACCATTGTAGAAAGTTGTATTGGCAGCAGCTGCTCTAGATGTGCTGAATTAAATTTGCAGCCTACAAGCACCACATGATTGATGTGGGCACTGCTAGGTGATGCTTCAAGAGTTAGACAAAACAGACTTGGGGACTGGAAAGGCCATTAAGAAAACATGGCACTCTGCTGACTTGCATTTGGGCCTGTGCAGTCTTGTGCTGGTGTGCATTTATGATCTGGAATGCTTACGAGCTGATGATAGAGAAGCACCTTCCACACAGCCTATTAAAGGTGTAAATTTGGCCAGCATGGAACAGGTAGTCTACACAGGGCTCACTCCCTCTATCAGGTAGAGTTTCACTGAACTAAATGAAACAGCTTGTCTACATAGAGCTCACCCTTATGTGGGGTGGATTCATTGAACTAACTGCCTGCTTCAGGGGTTAGATCCAGACACACATTTGGTTGTAACAGTCCATAAAATTGCACATGGGAATGTTTTCTTCTTGTTTAGAAGGTGCATTACTTGCCATCCTCCGTGAGGCTGACTTAGGTTCTTCTTTACTAGTTTAAAACTTTGGAAGGAACCTTATTACTAAGAGAATTGAAGAACCTGGTTTTCATTTTTTAAAATACATATTTTAATTGGGGGGGTAGTGGTGAGGATTGAACCTACTGAGCAAACACTACTCCTGAGCTATATCCTCTACTCTATGTTTTAATTTTAAAAATCCTTATTATTGTCTTCTTACTAGTGATTTCTTTGATTAACAAGAAATTTCAGGTCATTGGTGATGTTTTTCTCTGTTTAGTGTGCTGTGTTTGAATATAGATTGCCTACAGTCTAAACTAGTGATTCTTACAGTATTTCCCTTGGAGCGTTGGATATCCTGTAAGGCGTTCATCAGTCTCTTTTCAATTTTTTTGTTAACATAACTTTGAGTTTCTCTTAAACATCTGTTATTTTTTGTTGTGCATGGTGTGGGTGTGGGTGCCAAGGTGCTCATGTGGAGGTCAGAGAAGAGTTTTATGGAGTTGGTTCTCTACCTTTTGTAGGTTCTGTAGGAAGAATTAAGGTAATTGAGCTTGCAGTGATGACCCCACCTCAGTTTTTATTTTTTATATGTAGGATGTGGGGGGGAGGGGTGCGGACACACAGGTCAGAACCTCAAGGACATGAGGTGTCTCCCATCTCTGTCTTAGTCCCTCTAGATAGTGTCTCTGTTGAACCTGCAGCTTTCTGTTTTACACTTAGGCTGGTGGCCAGCAAGCTCCAGTGATGCTCCTGTCTCTGCTCCCCCTCCTACCTTTTTACATGGGTGCTGGGGCTGCAAACTCAGGTACACATGCTTGTGCTGCAAGTGCTTTTACCCACTGAGCCACTTCCCCAGTTCTGGTTTCTGTTGAAGTAAAAATTCAAGTATGTATTAGGGAATACTTGATATTCCTTGACCATTTGAAATTTCTCTTTCTTCCAAAAGAACAGTTTATATTTGCTCACTCTCTTGTGCGTGCGCTCTCTCTCTCTCTCTCTCTCTCTCTCTCTCTCTCTCTCTCTCTCTGTGTGTGTCTATCTATCTGTCTGTCACCAGGGACTGTACATGGAGTTTCTTACATGCTAGACAAGTGCTCTATCACTGAGCTACCTCTCCAGCCCTGCATTTGCTTTCTGTATTTGACTCCTGCTTCTGTTCTCCATTTGAGCTTTTGGCAAGGATTTTTTTTTTTTTTTTGCCAGATTTTCTCCTATTCTCTTAGATGAAATGTCAAATTTCATAGTCTTTTTCCCAAATGGTTTTACTACTTTCATCATTTGTCGGAATGAACTATTTTATCCAAATACTGTTTGATTTGTTTGGTTGTTTACTTTTCCCAGACAAGGTCACCTTGTGTAGCCCAGGAGAGGAACTTGAGATCTTCCTGACTCAGCCTTTTCGTGCTGGGATCAAAGGTATGTGTGATCATGCCCACTTTTGGTTTCCTGTGGTAACATGCAAACATGCTAGCACAGACACAGGTTAGGACCATTTCCCCTACTTTAAACACACAGCAGTGTCAGATAAAATAGACTACATAGTTTCTCATGTGTTTAGTTGAGAAAGGGAGAGATGGTGATGGTAGGAAAAGTAAGTCAAAAGTCAAGCTTCTGGTGTTATTGAAACATCTGCTTCTGGGAGGACCTAGGGAATACTAGTTTGCAGCTGGATTTTAGTATCACAAGAAGGTGAAACAGTAATTGATGTGACATGATGTCCATGTAGGGAGTGTGTTTGTCTTGATAATCAGAGGATACATAAGTCTTTGCCACTCACCTGCCTTTGCAAAGGCAAATAGTGCTACCAAGCTTTTGTTCACCTCCAGGCACACTTGGACAAATACTGCCTTTTAGCACATTGGTCAGATATTATACTTGGAAGTTCATCTCATTGTTTTATGTCAGTACATGATAAATGCCTTTTGTTCTGGTTATATTAGCATTCAGGTTTTATACATTTTACATGTTGTGTGTGTTGTGTTCACATTCACACTTGTGCATGCACATATCATGGTGTGCTTTTGGAGGTCAGAAGACAGCTTATAGCAATTGGTTCTTCTTCAACATAAGTATCTTGGGGATTATCTCAGGTCATCAGGCTTGGTGGCAAGTACCCTTTTTGTTTGGTTTTTGTTTTTTTCGAGACAGGGTTTCTTTGTGTAACAGCCCTAGCTGTCCTGAAACTAGCTCTGTAGACAAGGCTGGCCTCAAACTCACAGAGATTTTCCTGCCTCTGCCTCCCGAGTGTTGGGATTTAAGATGTGGGCCACTACTGTCCAGTGGTGGCAAGTAAGTACCTTTACTCTTTTGCTGGGCATTTAAATTACTTTTAGTCTTATGATACTAGAAACTGTGACAGCAGATCCTTACCTCGTTAAGTGCCTGTACAGCTATGCCTCTTAGATTTAGAGTAGTGGGCCAAGAATATCTGTCTTAGGGAAGGGTACTTTAATAATTTCTGCATAGGTAATAGTTATGCATATAGTACACAAATAAAAAGCAACAACGTAGGAAATTGAAGTGCAAAGTAATTTCTCTCATCTCCTACATGTAGATTTGCTTTCCAGAAATGTCCCTATTATTACTAGTTTCTTATATATTTTGGAGCTATTCTGTCTGGCATTTAACTGTGTGTGGCTCAACAGCTCTTAAGATGGTTCATCTGAGTTGTGATGGACTATAAGGATAGGCTAACACTTAGTACAAAACGTAAAATGTAGAATGTCTCACTATTTTTACTACTCCGTAACAGTTAATTACAAAGAAATGCTTCCAGAAGTACAAGTAATTGAAAGGGAAAAGAGTGACAAGTTAGAACTCATTGATATGAGATGTGGCATGGTTTTGTGAATTCACCAAAGGTACATGCACGAACAGAAAAGGTGAGTTGGAACTTCATGAACTTTTGTGCATTAAAGAAAATAAAATATGAAGATAATTCTCAAAATGAGAGATTATATTTGGAAATAGTGTATCTTATAAAGGTTTAGTGTCCAGAGTATTTGTTTAAAGAGTTGTAGAACAAAAGAACTAAAAAATGGGTAAAAGGATTCAAATGGACATTTCTTTGAAGATGTACGGATGGACAGAGGCATTTGAAAATACACTCAGTAGCATTGATCACCACTAAATCAGAACACAGTGAGAGTCACCTCATTTCTGGGAGAATAGAAATTGAGATTGAGAGTGATTGTTCAGTTAACTTAGTGCTGTGTTGGGAAACCAGAGCCATTCTCATCCTTTGATCTGTATGGCCTGTTTTTTCATCCCTCAACTTCCAGCTTTGTTGTCAACATTGTGAGGTTTCCCTGTCACCAACTATGGCTTAGGTGGGCTTTGACCCTTTGCTGTACTACAGTTGTGATGGCCTCTTTCATGTGGAAACACCTATGTTCTAGAACGTTTGGAGATTTTTCTTGGTTTCTTTGGCACCTTCCTCTTCTGTTACCTCTGTTGTCTTTCTGGAACTCCTGTTTGGACCTTGGACCTCAGAATTGCTCCTCCTATTTTCTTCACATTTCTGCTCTTTTTGTTTCTACCTTTGGGGAGTTTTCATGTATTTTTTTTACTCCTCTATTGCTGTGTGTGTTGGTGGATGGGGGTGATTGTTCTTTATCCCTGTTTCTGCCTTCCTCAGCTACCACACTTAGAGCTCTCCTTCTTTGTGCTCCCTCAGAGTGCATGCTGCTTTTGCTTCAGTGTTGCTCTGTCTTACTGCTCTGTCTTGATGATTGAATTTTTTTCTCCTCTATGTAATACCAATTTTCTTGAAGCTCCTCTTTTTTGTTTTTGCCATTTTTTTTTCAGGTAGTCAATGATTGTATTTATGCTTCACCACGAAGTTGGGGTCTGCAAAGCTGTAGAGAAACTGGAGATGTGGGGATGCTTGTCTCCTTTAAGTTTTAGGGAAGACAGCTGAGCAGGCTGTTTGTCAGCTCCCAATGTTAGTGTGTGTGTGTCTTCTCTGAGGTTGGTAACCTATTGAAGAGTATTAAGAATCTAACCAACGCGGTAGAAGTCTGGCTATTTATGTTTAAGGGCCAGGACCCAACAAAGGACAGGGCTTGAGGAAGTCCTTTGTGTGTTCTTGTTCATTTACTCTGTCAGTGATACCTAGCCTAGGACATGTTTTACTCACAGAACAGTGAGACAGAAGCAGTCAGTTAACCTGTAGAGGTTGGGGAATTACTTGAAGGATCTCATCTGGCCCTGTCAGTTTTATCTTCTCTCTCCCTCCCAACCCCCAGTTTCAGCTTGTGGGTTAGCCTGCTGTTTCTTAGCTTCCCAGGACTACAGCTGATCTAGAGTTAACAGTTCCTAAGTTATTTACAGTTACTATTTGTCATTTTTCACCTATGAGTTATGTTCCCTTTTCCTTACCTATTCTCCCTATTCTTATGGGCTTTTTTTTCCTTTTTTTTTTAAAATTCACTTATTTTTAAGGGGAAGCATGGGGACTTTTAGCTGTGTTCCACTAGGCTGGTCTTCATCCTTTGTAGCCTCCCTAGTAGCAGAGATTTGGTATGTACCACTATACCTGGATCCTTTATTAGTATTTATAATTTAAAGTTGCTTTTATTATTCCTTTTAATAGGCTATACTGTCTTTACTTGTAATCACTGAGTTCAAGTTTCCCATTCAAACAGTTTTAAGGGTCATCTTTTGAAGAATTAGAATAGTTTGATAAATCTGTGAGGATGAGCAGATATAAATGAAGAAAATTTGATCATAAGGGAGTGATGGAGAAAAAGAATAAATATATAGAAATTAGAAAACAAAATAAAATGGTAGAAATTAAATATATTTCTAAGCCTGTGTTGTCTTAGTTACTTTCCTCCTGCTGTGTTAAAACACCATGACCAATGTAGCTTAAAGAAGAAAGGACTTCTGACTAATGCAGAAGAGTTTATGGTTCCAGAAAGATAAGAGTGTGCCACTCTCCGTGCATGTGGAGTGGAGAGGTGGTGGCAGCTGAGGGCATTTTGAGAGGCAAGTAGAAAGCAGAGAGCAAACTAGGAATGGCGCGTGGCTTTTGAAATGTAAAAGCCTGCCCCAGGGATCCACTCCTTAGCAAAGCCATGCTTCCTAAAACTACCCAAACACCACCACCAATGCGGGGGGGGGGGGGGGGGGACCAAGTATTCAAATGCCTGAAGCTATGGGGGGCATTTCATTTAAACCACCATATCCAGGTAGATAATTTTAGGTTAAATTGACAGATGAAAGAAAAATGGACTTTAAAAAAATCCAACCAAATATTTTATTAGGAAAAAATTGAAAGTCTTAGATTCTTGGGCTGAGTAGAGTTTTTGTTTTGTCTTGGAATAGTGCATATACATAAAAAGATGTCTTAGGGATGGGGCACAAGCCTGAGTATGAAATTTATTTATGTTCGTATATACCCTGTATGTATAGCATGATATTAATTTTGTACAGTATTTTTAATGAACTTATACTTTGACTGAAACCAAACATGTGAGGTCATGGGTGTGGATTTCTGCATTTATAGTGTCATGTTGGACTAAAAAGTTTCACATTTTGAATTAGGGCTTTGATTTGGAGAGAGATTCCAGAAGGTATGATTGCATAATTTAATAGTAAAAGAATGGAAAAGGATTTTCCCACTAATCTATAAAGATTGACAGAATTAGAAGGATAAACATTTTATAGTAGGAATTTTAACACACCTCTGAGTTATTTAAGAAAAGATAGATTTTAAAAAGTTACCAAGGTGCTGGATTCAGTCCTCATCACTGAGAAACAAGTCAGAAAAGCAAAAGTATCCAGGTTTAGAATGGGGCAGTTAGCAAGTATGCCACAATGACAGATAAGTGGTCTTTTCAAGTAGTCATAGACTTGTACAAAAATTATGTGTTAGACTCCAAAGGAAGGGTTCAGAAATTCTTTGCTTAAATCACAATCTTTGGTTCCAGTGCAATTAAGTCAGCAACATAACAGTCCTCTAATCCATAGTTGATAGGAAAATAACGCACTTAAAAAATGATGGGGTCTGCCTGCCACGGCATACTTGTGTAGTTTGTGTTTCTTCACATTTACCTGGGTGTTACAGATTGTACTCAGGTTGTCAGGCTTGTTTGACAAGAGCTCCTATAGTCACTGAACCTTGTTGTCCATAAAATACATACTTCTGAGTATGTGGTGTGAGGAACCCCTCAGTGAAAACTAGAAAATATTTAGAATAGAATGATGAGGATACTGTTTCCCTAACCAGAGGAAGGAGTAGTAATGTATATAGTTCAGTTAGCATGCTGGGTGTGTGTGTGAGAGATCTGCTTTCTGTCTTGGACACTGCAACAGAAAAAAAGTCCTGTGGTCAGCAGTGCAGTTAGTTCTATGAGAAACTTAGAAACCTAAGGATTTGTTAGTAAATAACTTAATGAATATGGTGAAAGTTGGAGGTAAATGTTAATGTTGATTCCAAAAAAAAAATACAAACAGACTGTAATTAATTTGGAGTTAGCCTTAAATGTAAGGATGATTGAACATTAGCAAATTGGTAAATGAAATTCATTGCACTGACAAAATGATCACAGCAAAGGGGAATGCAATAGGAAGCTCATGATGGAGGACAGGAGAAAATTGTAAAAATCAGCACTTAAAGCAAAAATATTTAGAAAACTAGGAAGACAAGATTAAAAAATTTATATAACTGATAAGTGTACAGATCACATCAATAAACAGCTGCATGAATTGGAAAGGCAGAGTGAAGGATGTGAGAGACTTGGGTGAAAGGCTTTGTTGATTGAGATAGTAGTTATGATAGAAACAGAATTCATCCAACCACATGTTTAACATATTTTCTATACAAATTATGCCTCAATAAAATTAATTTTAAAAACTGAAAGTCAGTGTGTTTGTATTGTAATAAAGTTTAAATTTAAAAAGCATGTCATTTAAAATAACGCAAGCTACAAAATACTTAGGAGCAAATATAACTCCCAGTTCAAATTATAGGAAAGAAATGCTTGCGTTTATAGGAAGAAGCAGTATTGTAAAGCTGTCAGTTTTCTTCACTACTTCATTCCAGAGAGCATCTCAGCAGGGGAGAACGGGAGTTCATTCACAGGTCCAGGTGTAGCAGCCTGTAGCTTCGGTTAATACACAGTGGTATCTGCTTCAGGTGTAGACTACCAGAAGAAAACCAAAGAGCCCAGAAATACAGATAGTGTCATACACTGTCAGAAAACTTGGAAGTTGTGGTGTTGGTGCACTTTGTGGTCTGTATCAAGAAGGGAAGATACTTTATCTGTAAATATATTCCAAATCTACTAGAGGTGAAATGTTAAATGTGTTAGAGTCTTAGACAGTAATACCGCTTTTCTTTTCTTTCTTTCTTTTTATAATTTTACTTTTTAAAAAAAGATTTATTTATTATGTATACAGTATTCTGCCTACATATATCCTATAGGCTAGTAGAGGGCACCAGATCTCATTACAGATGGGTTGTGAGCCACCATGTGGTTGCTGGGAATTGAACTCAGGACCTCTGGAAGAGCAGTCAGTGCTTTTAACCTCTGAGCCACCTCTCCAGCTCCTAATTTTACTTTTTTAGTTTTTCGAGACAGGGTTTCTCTGTAGCTTTGGAGCCTGTCCTGGAACTAGCTCTTGTAGACTAGGCTGGCCTCAAACTCACAGAGATTCCCCTGCCTCTGTCTCCCGAGTGTTGGGATTAAAGGTGTATGCCACCACCGCCCAGCAACACCACATTTCTTAATGATAGAAATAATGTGTACCACCAAATAACATTTAAAATAGCTGATACATCTGACCACACTAATGTGAAATGTTAAAATATACAAAAGACCTTTAAAAATCACTTGCTGTCTGAAGATGTATAAAGCTTATGTAATTGAATATATAAGTGATTGTGGTAAGCTAAGAGAAGATAGTGAATATGAACAAGGGGTTGCTAGGAATAGAACCCCAAACAGTCAGCAGTAGCAAAGATGTCCCTAAAGTCCTTATCATGACCCCTGTATATAAAACCCATCCTACAGCTTAACTTAGAAGGTTCAGACAATGTCAGGTGATAATTGAATAGGCTCATAATTCTTTGGAGGATTAGTAATTGGTATAACTACTTGGTAAAATTGTTCATTTGTGAGTCCTCTGTACCATTTCTCCTTCTTGATAGTATGTTTCAAGGTGGTGGCTTTATTATGTATTTAAGATGTTACAAACACAGAATCAAAACTTGTTACCTACCTTTTTCCTTCTGATACTTAAAACCAATGATATCTTGGTTCTCCTCCTCCATCATGGTTCATTAGAGAAATAGAGTACAGCCTGCAGGGAGATGTCTCTGAAGAGTGTATGCATGAATGAATGCTCATTAGGTTGCAGTATGAAGTGCGCTTGCTGTGGTACTCTCAGTTACAGAGTTTGAAAGTGCTTGCACTAGGACAGCATTGACATGGTGTAGAAAGTGTGTGTACTAGAGCGTATATGGAGTACTCCTGAGAGTGGAAAACAGGGTCTCTAGTAACTGCCAAGAGGACATGAGCCATGCAATGCCTTGCTGTATTCAGCTAGAGAGATCTAGGTAGGATACAGGTTTTCATATGTATAGGTCAGCACAAGTAGCTACAACATTGAGTGAAGAAAGTTAGTTGACCAGAATGGGCTTCGACATAAGCTTATAAAGTGTACAAAATTTTAGATTATGCAGTGTGGCGGAACCCCTAAGTGAACAGTGGCAGACAGGATGGTTCTTTCTGAGAAGCACCTAGAAGGGAATGGAAGTAGCAAGGTAAGGGTAGAACTTCTTTATTGTTTTGCATGCTTTATATTTGATGACTGCACAGTCCTAACGTTTCACAGTGGGTCAAAAGGATAGGGATGTTTAATATGAAGTGTGTGTATTTGGTGCCGGAAATGGAATGCAGTGCTGCTTACACATATAGAGTAAGTTATACTCAGAACCTTGCTGTTTTTAACATCCCATCTCAATAATAAAGATAACTTGGAGGAATGAATAAATTTAGCTCAATGTATGAGACCTTTGTGGAAAAAAATTAGATGACATTTTGATGGATAGCGAGTCCAAAATAACTACAAATACCACATTTTCATACACAAATGTATTCACAAATTTATTGTATTTCTGTAGGGGTTTTGTATGGAACTTCTGTATCCCAGAAGATAATATCAGGATGAAAAACCATCCTAGTCATTTGGAGGGTTTTTTGTTTTTTTTTTTAAGGATGCATATTCTCTGGTATCATTTGCATCAAAAGTGGTTTAAAAAAGAACAATAGTTGAGGAGTCATAGTTCAATAAAATATGTAGATAATGCTGTTTGTAAAACTTGGAGATTTATCAATAATTAGAAGACTTGGTTAGTCAGATCTTACCTAATTGAAACTTTCCAGTGAGTAATCTTGGGATCTCAGTTTTAGTGAGGTATTTTATAAGCTGGTAGTAAAGACTGTCTTTCTGTTCTTTCCAAACCCTCATTATATAACTACCACTTCTTGCTGGAATTAGAAAGAGGTACCCTCTGAACTTAGTTTTTAGTTCTTGTAGATGCTAGAAAGCAAAACTCTTCATGTCAGTGAGCTGCTGCCACACTGTTGAAGAAAACCTTGCTATTCTATAAATGATTCATTCACATTTTTGTGGTAGGATTTTAAGTTGAGTTTTATTTTTTTGTTCCATTTGTGTTCAACTTGGAACAAATTGCCATGTCTTGTCAATTTATTTTCAATGCATTTACCTTTCAAGCAGTGGCTAAATACTTGTTAAAAGTACAATAAATGGCCACCCAGTATCGTAATAAGTATTGCTGAAAATGTTATGACATAATGTAAGAATCATCCAGAAAAATGGCAATCAGCCTGGTTACCATGATAGGGAAAGTTAATGTTGGTACCTAAGTGTTTGCTTGATTCCATATTGGTCATAATTGGTCCTTAAGATAAGGGACACATATGTGGTAGCACAGGTCATGTCATTCAGATAACTCAGAACAGGTTTATAGTTAAGGTATTTTCATTTTCATAAAGCAGTTTTATAGAAAAAAATTGAGATATGCAAGGTCACATCTTCACTTGTAACTACAGTGCAGTGGGGGAAGCTGCTGGGGTCTTCATGAAGAGAATTCCGGGATTTGTGTTCTTGCTGATGGTCAGGAGGTTTAGTTGTTGTTTTGAGCCTAAATTCTTGTGACTGGAATAATTGAACCAAGAGTCTAGAAACTTTTTAGGTTTTCGAGACAGGGTTTCTCTGTGTAGCTTTGGACCCCGTCCTAGAACTCCCTCTGTAAACCAGGCTGGCCTTGAACTCATCGAGATCCACCTGTCTCTGCCTCTTAAGTGCTTAGGATTAAAGGTGTGCACTACCACTGCCTGACTGAGTATAGAAACTTTCAAGATAAAGTCTTAGAATTTTCCTTTTCTGCCAGTTTTTCACAGAACACATGGATCAGTCACTAACCCAGGAAAAGGATTTGTCCTAAAAGATCTCAGTACCTACAGCAGGCTAAATGGCCTTGAAGCAAGCTTTGGGTTCTGCTGGTCTGCAATTGGTCTGCTAAGCTTGGCCCACCTGCCTGTTGTGCCCTGTCTAGTCTCTCCCGCTCTATTGTATTTATGTGGCCCTAACGGTGTGAGTAAACAGTGTGTATAAACTGATCCTGATCCCTTGCTCTTGAGTTTGCCCCCCCACCCGGCCGTGTTCCTCATGGTGTTGAATGCACCAGTGCATGCTTGCCTGCTAGACCAGGAAACAACCCCACATACCTTTGAATCATAAATGCCCACATCTAGTTGGTCATTAATTAGTACATGTGAATTGTCTCCAGAATTACAGTCTTTTTTTTTTTCTTCCCCTTTCAGTGATTTTATTAGTATGGTCACAAGTTTGACACTTACAGGTCGCTGTTCAGAGCTGACAACAGATACCTTAAAAAAGTGAATTATTGAAGTATGGCAAGATTTAAAATGTCAGCTCAGAATGATTGTGTAGGCCCCATGCATTGATGCCTGTGTCCTAATTGGAAGATCCCCTCTGCTCATCCTCATGGCTCTGTACCGTTTTTAAGGGCAACAGTGTTGAGCCTTCCCTGGAGCTTGGTGACCAACCACACCTAGTTTCAGCTTGTCGGGGTGAAAATATGACTATTGCTAATGCGAATTTACAGTCTTTCTGATGAGCACAAATTGTGCTGGCTTGAATCCCTCTCATGTTCTGTCACAGTGCTTCCAGAACTCACTTTCTAGTGATTAGCTCCTAAATTGTTTCCTTACTCCAGAAGACATGCTGAACTCGCAGCCTGTGAGCTATCTGAGACTTCTGCAGTACCTCTCCCGTCCAAAGGTTGAATTAATCATGTTCTCTGTACTAGAGAGAGACCGTGTCACATGGCGTTATATAGTTAGCTTCCCTAGAGCATACTTTGTGGTACAGTAAGAATACAACAGGACCATAAGTATATTCTTTGCTTCCTGCTAGTGTTACAGAGATTATTGTGCAACTGATGTGGTTTTATATGTCTGCCTTTTTGTCAGGTTGAAGCTTGATGTATTGTACTGTTGCTGTGTTTTATCCGTCAGCTCCTGTTGGTAGTTGAACAGCTCTTGTTCTGATTGTTGCTCCTTTATTGCCTTACAGCTTCCCAGCTGAGCAGACTCTACCTGCCCACTGGGTCTGCTCTATTGCTAAGGAAAGTTCCAGAATCCATTTAACTCTGCTTGCATTTTTTGGTGTCTATAAACTTTGAAAGCTGTCAGTGCTGTCATGCAGTCTTGTGAGACAGACTACATATGTCCATAAATGGGACCTGGAGCTAAATTGATGGAGATCCTTGGGTGGATGTCCTGAATGAATCTTTGAGGCTCTACTGGCTGCTTTTCCCTTCTGAGGAAGTGAGTGTGACTTTTAGTTTGATCATGACAGTTGTTTCTAAGCAGCCTAGTTCTTCATTGAATCCCTGCTTTGAGAATGATCTTTTTAAAAAAGTGGAAAGTCCTTCTGAGAAGATGCTTAATATGTTTTGTAAATTTTTTTGTTTTTACCACAGTGTAGCTCTGTTATGACAGTCATAGCCAATAGCCTTAAATACATTTGTCTTGGTTGTTATTTGGGCTTTTAGTTTTGTCCTCAAAACAATAAACAAAAATTTTCTCCAGGCCTCTTGCAAATATGTGGCTCCCTGCCCTGCACAGCCTGTAACAGGTTGTGGGAAGACACCCCAAGGCTTATATTTCTTGGAGAGGTAGTTTCTTCCCTTCTGGTGTTAGGGTTTTAGTGTGTACTGCTGTGGTGAAGCTTCTGAGAAGGCTTTGAAGACATTTAACTTGTTTATCAGCGTCTTAGCATATTTGTTCACATACTATTGCCCTTTTAATTGATTGTTAATCGATTTCTGTTTCACTCACAATACACATCTGAAAGCGCATAGTTCCAAGTTTTCAGCTCTGTGGGTTTGAATAACTGTGCTCTCATGTGAGTGACGAGAAGCAGTGTTACTGCCTCAAAAGGGTGCTTTGTGCCTTGGTAGGCATCCCATTCTGTTCCTCCGAGCCTTTGAGACAGCCACTTTGTCTTCTGTCCCTAAATTATTTCTGTCTTTTTGGGAAGTCATAAATCATCAAACTATGTATATATGGTGCTTTTGAGATTTACCCATGTTGTGTAGTGTAAGTAGTTGGCTGGGTTTGTTTCTGAGCAGTATCTTGTTTGAATATACTACATTTCAAAATGTTGAAATAGTTTTGATAGTTTCCATTTTGGGGCTATAGTAAATTATGGTTGTGAACATTACTTTTTATGTGCCCATGGAGGTCAGAGGGCATCACATCCACTGGAAGTGGTGGTTGTGAGCTACCTGATGTGGGTGCTGGGAGCTGACCCTGATCCTCTGAGAGGAGTAAGTGCTGTTAACCGCTGAGCCATCACTCTAGCCCTTTACTATGAGCATCCTTTTGTTTATTTGTTTTTGTTTTTCCGAGACAGGGTTTCTCTGTGTATCCCTAGTTGTCCCGGAATTTACTTTGTAGATCAGGCTGGCCTCAAACTCACAGAGATCTGCCTGCCTCTGCCTCATGAGTTCTGGGATTAAAGGCGTGCGCCACCACTGCCTGGCTTATTATGAGCATTCTTAACACAGCTCTCCTCCTCCTCCCCATCTGTGTTCACGAGTGAATTTTGCCAAGCTAGCCTTGAGTTTATAATCCTCCTGCCTCATTCACCCAAGGGTTCAGATTACAGGCATGTATCATCAAGCTCAGGTTGTACAGGTCAGTTTTTAAAAATGAACATAGTTTCATATTTTTTGAAGAATTTGTTTACATTTATTTATTTTGGAGCAGGGGACATATGCTTGGAGTGCCAGCTTTGCTGACCCCTGAGTTAGTCTGTTTGTGCTGTTTTAGGCAGTCAGTGTATGAGACTTTGTTATAGCACCAGTAGGATATTAAGGTAGTTTGTGTTTTCACCAACTCTTGGCATTGTCAGAAAAATTTAGAACCATTGTAAGTGATGAAATAGTATTTTATTTTGGTTTTAATTTTCATTTTTCTGACAGTAGTGGTATTAAATATCCCCTAGTATGATCTTTTACTCTCTTTGATTAAATATTTGCAATTTGTTACTCTTATTTAACAAATTATTTTCTTTATTTGTTTTATACATTCTAAATTATAGTCCGTTGTCAGATACACATACTGTAAAACTTCTCCCAATCTGTGACTTGTCTATTTACCTTTCAGTGGAACTTTCATCTAAGTATTCTTTAACTTGGATGGCTTACTTTATAGGAATTTATGGTTGGTGCTTTTTAAAGTTTTTAAGGTCATAAAAATACTCTTTTCTCCTCCAGAGCTAAAGATTCTGTCCAGCCATGAACAATGATGTGAGGAAGTGGTGGGTGCTTTCGTCTACATGTTGGGAAATTGTTGGAAAGTGCCTTAGTGGAAAGTAGGCTGTTAATCTGCAGGCTCTTCTAGGCATCCTTGTCTACTAGAATTGTAGCCTTTCCCTCTGGACCTATTCTGTAATTACTAAGGCTGCTTAGGCTTTTTAATTTTTGTTTTTGGTTCTTTTCAAGTCTTGAAATAAGGTATGGTAGGTCACTTAGTTTCCTTTTTCTTTCTCAAAATTGAGTTTGACTACTCTACATCTTTTTTGTTTCCATGTGAATTTTTAGTGTTTTCCTCTTGATCTGCAGGTCATTGAACCCAAAGCTTCACCCTTGCTTGGCTGGAGCTCAGCATGCTGAGACATTTCAAGTCGGGAAGACTAGACATTAAATAAGTATAATTAACATTTCTTCCTGGATGTTCTGGGATCCCCACCCTGTTCACACCTTTGTGGTTCACTTTGGATACTTTAATTTGGCCTGTCTTCAAGTTCACTATGTGAACTGATAAAGAATGACTTCAGGACATAAAGCTGGTACAAAAAAATCTAGTTTACAGAGTAGTACCTTGTGTAATAAATAGGACTGATATGGTGAGAGTGGGTGGAGATGTATGTTTGTGTTCATAGCTGTAAAACAACAGATTAAAAAGCAAGACGCTGATAGGATGGGCAGACACTTGTTATGTAGTGTGACTTTGAAAATGTATAAACATTTACATGACAGGTATAAAATGTAAGGAAAAGAATAAGCCTTAAGTGGAAGGCACAAAGAAATAGATCTATCTCACATTGCTGTCACCGCTGGAGAAACTATTTTAGGTGACTTTCTAAGGGAGTTTCCTGAGTATCCTCAGTAGATAGAGATGCAAAGAAATCTTAAACTTTGTATAATAATCTTAGTTTTAGAAATTACATTGGTATTATGTCAGACTTTTTTCTATATATAGTAAGATAATACAAGTGACTATCTATTCAAAACCAGTGTTGGAGAAAGGGACATGAGAATAAACCTGAGTTATAGTGCACTGAATGGATCCCACTCCCACCCTGCCCAGGATCTGTGATGTGATTTCATTTGGATAAAAGGTCTTTTGTCAGATACACTTACAGATCTTGAGATGAGGTTGTTCTGGGTTTTCCTGATGGACCCCCAAACCCTTATAAAGGTTTGTGGTAATGCATGACAGCAGCCCCAGGAAACTAATAGAAATAATAGACATTAAAATGAAATACTTAAGCATTTAACCCAATTTAGATTGAAGTAAACGTGTTTTAGGTTAAACACACAGCCCTAACTGATGAGGAAAAGTTCCTTTTAAAGAATTATAGATAATAATGGATGGAATAGACTGAGAAAGTAACCCTAATAAATAGATCTTGCCACTGGTCATTAAAGGGTGATCAATCATATTGCATGGAAAGATGATAGAAGTTCTTAGCCTGCAAACTCGTACAGCAGGTAGAACATTGTTGGCTTGTAGATAAATAATGTGATACAAACCACACAGTGTCTATTGTTGGCGGTTGAAATATAATCTAAAGTATGTATAGCTAACCTCCTGTTGTATGGATAGAAGAATAAATTCATGACCCCACAAGAAGAACAATTAGAGAATGTAAAGTCACATAGATGTTACTTCCTGAATCAGTTTTATGAAGAAAAAAGTTGAGGGTAGGGACTGTTGTAGATTTAAGATGACTCAGGAAGCAAACTGTCCAAATGAATTCCATTGTCTGTTTTGCACCTGGACTCAAAACAACCATAAGATGAAATTTTCCTTTGAACCAGCCAGTCAAATGATAGATAATAGATGATTCCAGGCTTTGATAAGGATCAAGAGGAGGATCTCTGTACTTTTCTTATGGGTACTAAATTACAGAATTGAAATACTTGTCAGAGATTTGCTTTTTTTTTTGAGGAAAATTAAGGTAGTACCATATATATCTTAATCATTGCAACAAGTGGGATAAGGGTATTACTATTTCTAAAAGTAAATAATGTTGTGTAAAAAAATATGTTCCAACAGAGTCTTATAGACATCTGTATCTCTGTCAGGATTGAGCTACCCCATGAAACAAAAGGTGCAGTAGGTAAGAAAGATAAAAACATGGTATTAGGAAAATAACAACTTTAGCTCACAGAGGTGAAGGAAGTTCCTAGCGATGCTGCTGGACGGGGTATTGTTAGTTCAGTTCAGAGGGGAATGGTACAGTGCTCTAGGATGTGAGTATACAGAATAAAAAAACAGTTCATTGAAAGTTTTTTTGATTTGTATAATTGAAAATTTAATTCAAGGGACTGGCATAGCGTTGGTGATAAAGTGCATAGAAAATAAATAAGTGAAAGCAAGTTAATTCTGGTGAGTACCAAAAGGTGCACAGAAACATGCTTACATAGTAGCTTCTGGTCTCATCAGATAATGTACAAATAATTATTTATTACAGCTGCAAAGTAGTTTTCATAGTAGGGGAAAGAAAAGTCAGTGGTGATATAAAGGAATTAGCCCAACATTGACCATAGGGAAATCAGTAGCTAATGCCTGCACTTGATGCTTGAAGGGTTACTGTTACAAGCCTGTTCTTTGACATAAAATAAAAGATATCAAAGAATGGCATTTTGGTGTAGGAAGAAAAAGTGTTCTTAATTTTGTTGTGTATATTACTAGATAACAGTAAAGGGCTGGAGAGATGGCTCAGAGGTTAAGAGCACTGGCTACTCTTTCCAGAGGTCCTGAGTTCAATTCCTACCACCACATGGTGGTTTACAACCATCTGTAATGAGATCTGGTGCCCCCTTCTGCCATATGTAGGCATAATAAAAAAGAAAAATCTAGGTAACAGTGAAAATGGGTGTTAGGAATAGGTAGAATTAAAGCTGACGAGGTTGAATAGAGCCTTTCTCCACAAGTGTGCTTGACTTTCTTTATTCTTAATGAAAATTAAAAATTTTGTGACCAGGTGGTGGTGACGCACATCTTTAATCCCAGCACTAGGGAGGCAGAGGCAGGTGGATCTCTGTGAGTTCGAGGCCAGCCTGGTCTACAAGAGCTAGTTCCAGGACAGGCTCCAAAACTATAGAGAAGCCCTGTCTTTAAAAACCAAAGCTCTGTGAACAGTTTGTTTGTGTATATTTTAGGTCTCCCTCGCCCTCATTGTTGGGAGGGTTGGACCCAGAGCCTGTTCATGTTAGACAAGTAGTCCACTACTTATTTATGTATATGCCAAGCCTTGATATTTGCTAAATCTTTTGAGACTAGAATGAAATTCTAAAAATGTAAAAAAATTGACCTTTGTGAAAAGATTTTAATTATTATCAAGTGTTAATTTGAAAAAAAATTAAGAGAGAAGTGGCTTTAGTAAAATTGTCCAGAGCATTTATAAAGATTTTTATTTGCAAAATTATATTTGCCTAAGATTTGAGTCATTCTGATTTTTAGAAGGATTTGTTGCTACAGTTCATCATTTCAATGAATATAGAATTCCAGGTTGAAGAATATGAATTTCTGTTTGCTATGGTTTGCATTCGATAGCATGTTGAAATCACTACTTTAACTTAGTTTTAGAATTAATGTTTCAATTTTTTTTTCTAGGATATATTTACCAGGCTGATTCTGAGTGTGGACTGTAACCTTTGGTAAGAAAATGTCGTCCATCTTGCCATTCACTCCGCCAGTGGTGAAAAGACTTCTGGGATGGAAAAAATCAGCCAGTGGGTCTGGAGGAGCAGGTGGTGGAGAACAGAATGGACAGGAAGAAAAGTGGTGTGAGAAAGCCGTGAAAAGTCTGGTGAAAAAGCTAAAGAAAACAGGACGATTAGATGAGCTTGAGAAAGCCATCACCACTCAGAACTGCAATACTAAGTGTGTCACCATCCCCAGGTAAGTGAGACGGGGCCGTGCGTGCGGAGGGCACCTGGAGAGAGGGCGTCTGTACATAGTGGTCATTAAAATGCAGTTATTTTGTTCTCTTAAATCCTGTTTATTTTACAGTTTAGTTTCTTGTGTAGTGAAGTTTAGTCAAGCAATACTGAGAGTTGTTTTATTTTCGTTATTTGAAGTTGTTTGCTATTCTCATCTCTATGAAATTTGAATAGAGTCATTGAATGGAAGGTAAACGGATGCCCACAACTATTGCTGACAAGTACTGGCTAGTAGTTTCCTTCTTCCTTGGTCAATCAGTAAATAGTTATAAGTGCTGCTGTCTCCAGATGAGACACACGCTCCAGCAGGGACTGTAGGTGAGACCGCGTCTCAGAGACTGGACTTGTGCACTGGAAGGACCTGTTTCTTACAAGGTTGGAATTTTGAGTAGAATTTCGATCATTTTATAGGTAAGTACCACAGTTAGAAGGGCTGTGGCAGGTCATTTGAAAGCATGTTCCAGTGGTTTGTGTGTACATTACAGCTGCATGTGTGTGTCCAAAAGACAGTGTTGTGAGTGATGGGCAGTGCTGTAGGCGAGGGCTGGGTGTGTTTGTTTCCAGTGAGCTTTGAGAGATACACACTTGGGGCCTATAGATGATGGAGCCCAGGAACATCAAACTTCCTACTTGTCAGATGTAGTAGATTGTTTTCTGCTTTGTTTTGTAGACAGCCATTTTTACTTTGTTTTATGTATATCTTAAGCTACCTTTCTTGGTTTATTCTTTTGTTTTTACAAATGCTGATGAGGTGCTTTTACAAATGCAAATGGGGGCGTAGTGATGAGCAGATAGAAAGTTCCTAAGTCAGTTTACCTGTTGAATAAGTGAACATAATTTGAGAAAGTAATGAACTCAGAAGACAAGTGCAGGGGTGGGATGCAGAGCATGTGTGGTGGAGGTTGCACAGCTATTTTGGCTGCAGAGGTCAGATTTGAGCTGGTCGCCAGGGAGACAGTCTTGTAGCCAGGGGAAAGGGCCAGTGTAAAGATTCCCAAGGCAGAAAGGAAGAAAAAAACACTCAGCATTTAGGGAGCTGGGGAAGTTTGAAAGTTTGACTAAATAACATGAAGAGCAAATAGGGAATTCCCCCCCTTCCCCAAACTGCCTTTTTAAAAAAGATTTTTAGAAAGTGTATCTTACGGAGCTATCCTGGCCAACAGACAAATGCTGAGGGCGGGTGCGGGTGTGCGTGTGTGCGTGTGTGGGAATGTGAAGATGAGCTGTAGTGCCGTGACAGTCTAGTGCAGGACAAGCAGAATTGGGCTGACATGACTATGCTGGGTCTCAGAATGACTGCAGTTGGCCTGTGTTTGAAGTGGATATCACAGGACTCACGGCAAATCGGCTAAGATTAAGTCAAGTTTGGCTTGTTAAGTTTTCATTCTGTGGTTGGTAGCATTTAGTTTGTAAATAATTTAAGTGTCCACTGCTTGGCTCATATGTGCTGGATTTGCTGTTGAATTGCTTGCTTGTTGGTGAAGGAGATAAACTTATGTAATTCTGCAGGGATAGTACTTACTAGGAGAGAAACACGCCCAGGGACCTCCATCCAAAGAAAGCCCTGGGAAGCTTTGTTCAGGGGAGTCTCTGTGGTGGAGAGTAGAAATTAGGAGAAACCGGTTTCAACAGGAGTAGCACTGGAATGGAGGTGGTAGAAGGTGGGGACAAGGAATTGGTGAAGGATTGCTCATTCCCAGTGAAACGATATCCTTAGAGTCTAAACTGAGGGGCTAGTGATGGTGGAGCTGATTCTGAAGGTAGCAGGATTCCACAGCATGCTGTGCAGGGACTTCAGACTGCACTTGAGTGTGACTTGGAAGGATGGAATTGTTCAAGTCTTAAATTCAGAAGACCTAGAAGGGAGCTTAATTTTGTTATCTTTACAGTTTTGTTTTTTTAGTGGTGCTAAGGATTGAATAGATAGAGGGCCTACACATGTTAGGCAAATACTCTACCACTGACTACATCCCTCACTCTAGTTTTCTCTGTCTCCCACCACCGCCCGGCTTATTAGTCATTGCTTAACTATTAAATATCTTTAAACAGTAAGTATTAATTGAAACTCAAGTTACCTCAGTTATGTAGTGTAAAAGGTGGGAAGTGAGAGTGGGAAAGGTAATTTTGGCTACGTGAGTTCATGAGTATTGTGGGTAATCTAAGGCCAGTTTAAACAGCTATCTCAAATGTGATACAAAATATATTTAACCTCATTCACTTTCAAATGCAACTAAGTTGTTAATAAAATAAATACCTTAAGACTTTACAAGCCTAACATTACAAGGTCACTTGGTGGAGAACACGCTGGCTTACAGTACTTGTTTTGTTGACTGGGAGCAGTTTCCCCCTTTGTGCTCTTTGCCCCACTAATACAGAGTGGGATTAAAATTGCCCAGAGCAGCCCTGGCTTTCTGTCCTCCTGTTCCCCAACCAGCAGCTGCCCCAGAGAGCTAGAAGCTGGAAAGATAGCAGCACTAGTCAGCTTTCTTACTGTGCAGTGGGACAGATGGCACAGAGCAATTTATATGGAACTGGATCAGCATGGGCCAACCAACACAGTTGCAGGAAATCCTCCTGTCTCTGCGTTTTTAAGAGCAGGGAAAGGGGGAAAACTCAGTCATAAAATCATAATGGGAATTGAGTCAGGGAAGAAACTAAAAACCGTTTAGTATTTTTGGCTATAATAAAATAAAGCAAAATCAAAACCTCTGATGGGAATGGAGTTATAAAATTAAAAACAAGTTATTATAGGACCTAAAATAGCAATTTCATAGTAGCCATAGCCATTATGCATGCATGTGTAGGAACACAGAGGTCATGTAATAACTTTTTTAGTCTTTTATCCTAAGGAAACAGCTAAAGAACAGTCAAAGATTCCTCATGTTCTTGGCAATGATTTTCACCGAAAAGAATTTATTGAAATCCTCTTAGTTTCTTTAACTCTGATAACAAAGAAAACTTATCTAGCTTGTTTTCTGCCACAGTTGAACAAGGATGATAAAACAGAGAGCTCTACTGGTCTCAGTGGTAAACAACTGCAGAGTCACAGACACCAACTACAGTTCCTTAGTTTATTCAGTAGTAAACAACTGCAGAGTTACAGACACTAACTACAGTTCCTTAGTTTATTCAGTGGTAAACAACTGCAGAGTCACAGACACCAACTACAGTTCCTTAGTTTATTCAGTGGTAAACAACTGCAGAGTTACAGACACTAACTACAGTTCCTTAGTTTATTCAGTGGTAAACAACTGCAGTTACAGACACTAACTACAGTTCCTTAGTTTATTCAGTGGTAAACAACTGCAGAGTTACAGACACTAACTACAGTTCCGTAGTTTATTCGAACAAAACCCAGGTGATAATTGCAGGACAAGGTCAAGTTTATCACACACTACAGTATGCTGCCATGACAGGAAATCTCCTAAGACTACACACACTTCAAGGCATCTTGATGAACCAAGAAAAGTTTATGTTAGACTCACTGTTTGTACTGAGAAACTGCAACTAAGTATATTTATAGTTTGATAAACCATGTATTAAAAATGTTAGGTTTAATCATGTAACTTTTTAAAAAGAGGTATACCAGGTTTTTAGTGGTAGTTACTTATAGGTAGACAAGGAAAGAAATGCTCTGTTATCTCTTCCAATGTTATATGTAAAAGTGCTTTACCCTTAGGTTAATACAGTTAAATGTTTAAATAGGATTTAGGACAGGTTAATTCTTGTCTCCTTAATCTACCTCTTGTTCATGTCTGTATTTTTCTCTGTATTGTTCCAGTTTTAGTTTATGTGCTGCTGAAGTTAGCACCATGTATAGTGTTCTTTGAAGTCAATTTTTCTCTTAAAAGACAGTTTTGAACTGGATCTGGTGGCCTGCAGTCTCAGTACTTAGAGGCAGATGAGATGGTGAATTCCACAAAGTCTGGACTACATATCCAGCAAGACCCTATCTCAAGAAAACGAAAACAAAACCCAATTTAAAATAAAAAGACAAGTTTATTGTTTTAGGATTCTTTTACACACAGCACACACGTCCTGCCTCCAGGACTGTTTACTTAGAAACATGGAAGCAGTATGTGTATGTGGTTGAAAGTCAGTCTCGAATATACTGTTGGAAAAAGTATCACAGGTCTTCTTTCACCCAGTTACCCTTCCAGTAAAGGTCATATTGCTTGTTAGGCTGATGTCCCTTCAGGACACTAAGTTTCTTGATACTTGGTTTTTCTTTTGCGTCTTCTAAACTTTTAAACATCAGAGTAATCAAAAGAATTTGTTCAGATTGTCAACTTCTTTTCTGGTGTCCTATTCATATGCTTTTACATGTCTGGGTAAACGAGGATACTTGGAAGTTATTTGAAACCCAAACTGTAGTATTCTTTTATTCTTAAACATGGGTGTTTACTTCAGAAGAGGCTAATTCTTCCTCCCACTTATGCATTGTGCAGGTTAAGTGTGGTTCTGGGTGGAGCACTGATGGGGGAGCTCTTTGATTGCCTGGTTTTGAGTTAGCTTACCCAGTCCTGAGACTGGATCCTAACAAAGTGGATGTGGCTTCAACTTTACTGCTTCCTCGTGTGGGAAAGGTGGTGGTGTGTGAACATGCTCACAGTCCTGTTTCTGCCCAGAGAGAGTTGTAAGCTACAAGCTTTGGCCATGAGTAGAGTCTATTTGAAACAAACACATACTCCACGTCTTCACTTTCCTTTTATGTTTTTCAGAAGAATGTGCATTCATTGTAGACATTTAGTTGTATTACCCATCCTGCATAGAAAAGGTTTTGTTAAGGAAACATTGTATTATGTAAAATTTTGTCAATTCAAATATATAGTTTATTTGTAGAACCAATGGGATCAGTGACTATAAATTCAAGAGTAGAACTTTGAGGTTATAAGTAATGATACTTTTATCAGCCTTAGCGTGCAATTACAGTTTTTATATGCTCTGTTTATAAATTGTGAAAGTGCTTGGGTTGTGGTTAAGGATCCTATAAAATGCTTTGAAAGGCACTTATGAGACTCTTAATGGTTTTCAGATGCCTACATTATGGTTTTTAGGGTGTTCAAAGGGTCTCCTGTTATAACACATTCAAAGCCCTTTTGTATATCTAATATATTCAGTCATGAAAGTTTTTTTAATCGTGTGTGTGTATGTATATGTATGTGTAGACACATGCGTACATGACACAGCATTCATGTGGCTGCTAGAGAACAATGTCAGGTGGCATTCTTGCTGCCCACCTTATATGAGACAAGGTTTTCATGTCTTCCCATTGTGTGTATCAGGCTAGCTGGGTCACAAGTTTTCAGGGAACTGTCTTTGCCTCCCACCTGCCCTTAGGAGCTCTGGAAGTAGAGGTGCTCATACTGTGTCTGGATTTTGGGTTCTGGAAATTTCAACTCAGGCTCTCATGTTCTTGCAACAAGTTGCTTTTGCACACTGAGCCATTGCCCCAGCCCACACAGGATTTATTTTATTTTTATCATCACTTCATTAGAGAAAACACACCAGCCTTAGGACCTTTGATCTTTTTTTTTATATTTATTTATTTATTATGTATACAATGTTCTGTCTGTGTGTATGCCTACAGGCCAGAAGAGGGCACCAGACCCCATTACAGATGGTTGTGAGCCACCATGTGGTTGCTGGGAATTGAACCTTTGGAAGAGCAGGCAATGCTCTTAACCTCTGAGCCATCTCTCCAGCCCCAGGACCTTTGATCTTTTGTAAAAATTAGCAAATTATGCTCAGATTAAACAGCTCCTATAATATTAATTTTTAACACGTGAGGCAAGAAAGCAGAGATCTTTCTTGTACCATAATTTATTGTGTTGACTTCAGGGAGAAACTCATCCTAGTGAACGTAGTACTGACGACCATTTTGTTTCCTTACTATCCTTAATCTGTTTCCAATTTTAACTAGAGCTATTTCAGTTTGCACACACTTTTCCTGTATGGCTGACTGCATTCTGGGCAGGTCATAATCATTAGGGACAGTCTTTAGGAGTACTGGTTACTCTTTTTTCCTCTGGTCTGTAGTAAAGTACTTAGGGGCTTGTGTAGTCTCCCCTGACAACACAGGTAAGCACAGCACCTTGTGCAAAGTGTAGTGGAGACATAGTAAGACACTACTTTAGGTTATCTTATGTTACTTTAAATCTTCTCTGTACTTGGGCTAAAATTAAATGTCTCTACTATTGCAAGTCTTGGCATTCTTTTTTTCTTTCACTCCTTTTGAATTTTTAGGTTTTTTTTCCTTTTGACATGCCTATTAGTTACTGATTTTATTTTTGTATTTGTGGTAGATGGTACCAGTCTATAGTTAAGTATGTATAATAAGTTCTTCAGAAGATCCTTGGTTTAGTTTTTTTTATGGAGTATAAAAACTGTCTATTTTATCTTTTTCATGACATATATATAATCACATTAAAGTGTTTTCCAGCTCTTAATATCTGGAACATCTTATTTGTCTACTAATACTGCCTGATTACTTTTTAGATTATTACATTTCCTACCTCTTCACATGTCATGTAAATTTGGTTGTATTTCCATCACATAGCATAAAAACATTCAAAGACAGAAGAAATTGTAATTGGTGCAAATGTTAATTTTATGACGGTAATCTACCAGTGTAAGGTAGATGGTGAGAGAGGCTAATCGAACTGCATTAGGTCTGGTTGCATTTTAATTGGGTGTAGGTCTGTGTTGGCTTACACCTCATCTACAAACAGTGTTCTCCTGGGATTTTGATACAAAACCTGATAGACTATCATCTAATCCCTCAAACTCTAGCAAGTTTACTTTTGTCCCTTTCTGCTCTGAGTTTAGTTCTTTGTCATCAGCCTTAAAACTGCTAAACATCTTGAAGGGAGAGACTTGTGAATGTCAAAAACTACTGCGTTCTTTTCCTCAGGAGGGATGTCCCCCCCCCCCCCCCAGACTAGGGCTGGCCCTCAACCTGTGCCTAGAACCTACAGTGAATCCTGTTGAGAGATGTGGACAGATGTTCAGTTCACTTCCAGAGCTTTCCCCCTTCACAGTTTTAGCTCATTTTGGATTCCATTACTCCACATGCTGTCCATTGTCTCTGAACAAGATTTTTTTTTCTTTTTTTCTTAGAAAAGGAATACTGAACAGAGCTGGAACATTGACCAGCTGTGTCCTGCTTCTATCCAACCTGCTGGCAGGACTAACACTATTAAGATGGAAGTCAGACCACAGATCTGAGAACAGTGGATTGTAACCGATATTCACAGTTGAAGTGTCACAGCATTCCTGTATGACTTGCACAAAGGGTTTCCTGAGACAAGTCTTAGAGTGTGTGTCTGTGTTTGTGTCTTTGTGTGTTTGGGGTATGCACATCATGTCATGGCACAGGTGTGATAGTCAGAGGGCAGTTTGAAGGAATTGGTTCTTTAACTATGTGGGAACCTAGGTGTTAAACTTAGGTCATTGGATTTGGCAGTAAGCTCCCCTTTACCTATTGATCCATCTTGATAGCTTAAGCATTATTATACTTAAACCCGTCACTCACTCGTCGACCATGTAAAATAGAACTTGATTGAAGAGAGTAGGATCTGTGGTAGTATTTCTCCTGTTCTTCAAATTGAAGGTCTTCAGAATGATTTCTTAGTTTGTTTTGTGTTTGCTGAGGTTTGAGAGATGCATAGATTAGCACCTGACTTCTTGGAGAAGCTTAAAAAGTGAGAAGCCAGCCAGAGCTGTTCTTTATAGCATTGTCGTAAAGAAAGTTCACGGTTAGAGTGGCCTGCCTTTTTGGGTATGATGGGTCAAAGATGCAAAAGTTATCCCAGGGACTGAATAGATAGCAAGATAGTGAAAGTTATGTTAAAAGGAAGAAGAGAACCCAACGCTGGGGCTGCATGATCTAGGCATAACGGCCCGAGAAGTTAGCTCCTGACTGTAAGTAGAGGGAAGAGAATCAGCATTAGGGTGTTTGACTTGTGCAAGGCCTCAACTTCTTGTCAAATCAGAACCCTTGTTAATCCTGCACTCGGCAGGCTGTAGAAGTGACACCTGGACAGTCCGGGGAAGATGGAGTATAGTTAAATATTGTATAAAATAAATGTACAGGATTTTGATTTAGATCAGGCAGAATTTTTAATTTCTAAAAGTATTTGTCATGTATAAGTGTCTGGACATGACAGGAAACCTTGCGGTAGCTTTAGGAAATACAGTGACATGAGCTTGTTGGGGATGGTAGCACTGGGCAATGGGAAGAGGGCTTTCACCAAGGCCAGTGTATTCCATGTGTTGTGTGTCTTCCTTTGGAACTGAGTTCCATGTTGGTAGATGGAGACAAAGAGAAACATGAGGTTGGAGGGACATTACAAGCATTTGTAAGACACTTTATTTTCAGAAAATATTTTATTGTAACCAGAATGGCATCATTCTGCCATTTTTTTTGTGTGTGTGTGTGTGTACATACATATGTACACTTGTGTTTTCAGGTATGTGGAGGACAGAAGTGACAGTGGATGTCTTCCTGAGTCACTGAGGTAGAGCCCACTGGTTCAGGAAGTCTGGGCCAGTCATCGAGTAGCAGGAGGACCTATCTGCCTTTCCAGCACTAGGCTTCCGGCATCTGCTGCTGTGCCTAACTGGTTCCCAGGCTGTGTCTAAACTCAGGTCTGTCATGCTGGAGCGGCAAGCACTTCACCAGCTGAGTTGCCTTCTCAGCTTTTTCTCAAGAACACTGCTTTGGGGTTGTTACCGGATATGTTATAGGAAGTACGCTTTGGAAACTCCTGGATAACTGCTCAGTAGATGCTGAAATGAGACCTGAAGCATGTCTGGAGACACTAACATCAATCATCTTGGCCTTTTCCTTTTGAAACTACTCTTTAGGCTCTTGCCTGTATTTCAAAGGTTATAATTTCTCCTAACTTTGCTAGGGTGGTAGGGGATAGGGAGGGGTGTTAATGGAAAATTATTTTCGTTTAGGTAGCGGAGGATAGATACTAAACAAAAGTTTATAATGAAAAGTAACTTAGTTTTCTCACGCCAGGCATGCTTCATGTCTTTAATCCCATCACTCCAGAGGCAGAGGCAGGTGGATCTCTGTGAGTTGGAACCAACCTGGTTTACATAGTGATGGTGAGTCTGGGCCAGCCACATAGTGAGACATTGTCTCAAATAAATACATGGAAAGGTTTTCCCTGTTGCTTGTGTATGGTGGCTTCTGACAGTTGCATCTTAGGGATAAATAGTCTGCACATTCCTTGAACAGTTAATCTCAGCATGTGAAAGCCCTTGCTTTATAAGTGGGAGTTAGTTTCCATTTGGTGGTATGCTAAATTTTGAATATTTGTTGTTACATTATAAAGACATTTAAAAACCATTTATTTGTAGGGGAGTAGGTATGTAGAAGTCAGAAAACAACTTATATAAGTATGTGGGTCCCAGAGTTTGAACTCAGGTCATCTGGGTTGACTGCAAGCTGCTTTACCCACTGATCCATCTCTTAGGCCCTTAAAAGCATTTCTTTACAACCAAATTAAAGAATTGCAGAAATCTATGCTTTGACTTTTACAAGATTCCATTTTTTATTAGTCATTCCTGTCTTATGTCTGGCGTATATTCCAGGTTTTTCTGCATCTAATTTGAAAGATTAAAGTAATGTATTTTTATTAGGATTTTTCTCCATTTGCGATACTCTTTTTTGAATTGTTAAAGATTATATGTGAAAATAAAATTAGGAAACCCATATGCTATATTATTAAAGTCTGTACTCTTTTCAGCATTAGCTGTATTTTTTAAGTAAAAAGTTCATAATTTTCAAGTGGCTTGAGATAGTCCCACAAACCATTTTTAGACTTGATACTAAGTTGTTTCAATGACCAAGGATGTTGTATGTCTGTGGTAGTTTTCAAAGACAGGGAACATGTAGGAATATCTCAAGTTGCATTGTGACAGCACTTATAGGTAGGCATAAAAGATATTGGGAGCATTTCCCTTTTGGGTCTGTCTGTATCTAAGAAGGGCTGTGCCAAACCAAAGAAGGGCACAGGCATTGACCATGACTTGACAAGGATGTCTCTAAAAGATTAGAGGTTAGTATTTGTTAGAAACATAGATAAAAAATTGTTGGCATGTACTCAAGTGATGTTCAATAAAAGGAAATTACTTCATAATTGAGTATAATGTATATTATGCTGTGATATAGGTATGTAACTTCCAATTTTTAATTATTGTAATTCACTGAGTTGACAGCAGAGAAACCTGAAGGTTAAGATCAAACGCATCTTAGCAAAACTCATAGTCCATTTATACGCCCAGCAGATTGGAGTCTCTTACCTGATTAAGGATATTTAAGAAAAGAGATGGCATACATTTAATTACAGAAGACTTTAAGATCAGCAACTAGACAAAAGCACTTATTTCTGTGTTTTGGTTCATTATTTCATTGGAGGAACTATCAGTTCAGTGAGTTAATGGAAAGTCTAGAAAACAAAGGAGTGGATCACCTTTCTTTCTGTGCAGAGAAAAGCAAATGAGTAAATTCAGCAAGACAAGGCTATCCTTCACAGATGCATTGTCTAGCTGAAGCCAGTAATATTTTACAAATACTAGCTCAAACAAATGGAAGTGTGATAATAAGAAAACAATTCCATCATTAAAATACCTAGGAATACAGTCTGCCTAAAGGATATAAGACCTAAGATCTCTCCATGACATTTCAAAGCTTTGCCAAGAGAAATCAAAGAAAGCAAGGAAGAAGAATCAGATTTTTATCTAGCATGGTCAGGTCTATCTTCCTTTTAGACTGACACTGTGTCACATGGCAAGCTGCATGAGCTGAAGTAACTTAAGGTGATAGAGACACAAGAAACAAATTTTAGATCACATTTGCCAGTGGGAAGAAGAGAAAATGAATGATACGGTAGATTTCGCTTTTATTCACACTAAGTGCAGAACCCACTATGACCTAAAGTACCACAAGGCACACTGGGCACACACATCACTGAAAATGGAGACCAGAATCCCAGTAAAAATGAACTACACAGGGGAGCCCCACATATTTTTAAATGGTGTCGTGTGTGAGGCAAGCAAACTTATGGCAACCTGCTGAAAATTAAATAGATTATTCGTTTGTTGATTATTTATTTGGTTTTTGGAGACAGGGTTTCTCAGTGTAACAGCCCTACCTGTTTTGGAGCTTACTCTGTAGACTAGTCTGGCCTCAAACTCACAGAGATTTGCCTGCCTCTGCCTCCCTAGTACTGGGATTCAAGGCTTGTACCGCCATGCCTGGCTGAAGTAAATTTTTTAAAAGAAACAGGAGAAAGTGATTTGACTTGCTTAAAGAGTGTGCCATTTGATTCCAGCCTACTGAAGCAGAAATTAATGATAGAAGAACGTGATCAAACATAGAATCTCCATCACATACTCCATCAGATCTTTCTCACAATCCTCCTAAATTATTCAATTTCAGAGAAAGAAAACTTGTTCCTTCCTTATGAGATGGCCAATCAAGACACAGCTCAGATGTTGAAATTGCAGGTGATAATTTGACAGAATGTTAAGTTAATGGGCTTCAGTACTTACAGTGTGCTATTGGCATAAAATGAATAAGTGGTATAAAATAAATGGAAACGTGTTTGAGGGCCCAGGACATGGCTTAGTGGTTTAAAGTGCTTGTCACCAGCCCAAGAGCCAGCGATCTGACCTCAGTTCCAGGGCCTCACTCTATGGTGAAAGGAGAGAATGACTTTCACAAGATGGCCTCTGGCCTCCACATGCACATTGTTGAACATGTGTGTGTGCATTAGCACTATAAATACATTAAGTTAAATGAGTAAAGATATCAGCACAGGGCAATTCGGTAGAGAGGAGAGAGCCCTGGAACAGTGGGCATCTGTGTGGAAGGAAGAGCTTGGCCCTCTGTCACACTGTCTCAGAAAATTCTAGGTGAATCATGCTTCTCATCCAGGAGTTAAAACCATAAAATGTGCTTAGGGAAACACATTAGGGAGTCACTACATTTTATATTTGTGGTTTGGGCGTGAATAGGCTCCCTCTTTAAAGGGCACTAACGTCAAGAGAAAGTTATACCCAATTGTGTTGGTGTTAAAAGCTGCTCCCCAGAGGAGTTTTATAAGAATAGGCCAGAGAGAGGAAAATATGTGAAACATATTTAGAAAGAGGATTAGACATGGAGTTTGTAAGGAACTCTATAATTCAGTAGTGAGATGTGGGCGGCTCAGGTTTTAAATGGACAGATTGAGATATGTCACAAAAGATACAAAGGACCAGTTGGGACAGGGAAATGCAGTGTCACTAGAAAACTAGAACTGACACCGTAAGGAAAAAACCAGTGTACGATCACCAGAATAATTAAATTGACTGTCCCTGGAGCGCTCAGGTAATGAGGGAAGAAGAGTTGTACATTTTCAGTAAGTCAAGCATGCATCTGGTTATATCACAAGAACTCACACCAGTCGGAAACTGTCCACAGTGGATGCATGTGTTCCACAGCCTTCGTCCTGACAGTTACAGCCTGCTGACAGGTTGGGTATGTATTGATCAGAAACTAGTCTGTTCAGGGGATGGAAAGCTCAGCAAACACACAGAAAGAATTGTGCCTGCATTAACACAAATAAATTTTAGAACCATTGTGCTGAATGAGTCAGGCTGAACCCCAGAAGTGTGCAGTATATAATTCCATTTCTGTGACATTCAGGAAGACTCTAAGGTAAGAAAGAGAGTTTAGCAGTTACCCTGGCAGTAGGGAATAGAGGGGTAAAACAGTTAACTGAGAAAGGGTCATGAGGGATGGTTTTTAGACAGTTAAACATGACACAATTTATGTATTTTATAAAACTAAAAAAAAAACCATTAAGGTTTGTGCTATACAGTATAAATTTTGCAAGTGAACCAATAAAGCATAGTTAATGTGTTGATGTGGTTTATATTGATTTGAAATGTCTACCATATCTTTTTTCTCTCAGTATTGAGTTTTGACGGTGTGCTAGGCACATTAGAATATAGAGAAAATCTCCTTACCAAGTCCTTGAGGGGCTTACATTCTAGAGAGAGAGAGAAAGAGAGTCAAGATGCCAATTTTGGTGGTATTTTTAATAAAAAGCAGAGGAAATACTCTCTGGTGAGCTTTAGGCATTACTTTAAACTCGTTACTTAGAGTAGAGACAAAGGAGAGGGAAGACAACCAGTTCATCACCTCAGGAGGAGAGTTTGTGGGGAGCAAGGAGGGTTCTTAGATCCTGAGTGGACCTAGATCCTTCACAGGGCCTTTCCCCAAGTTCAAGGCCACCAAGGAAGAACCGTTGGTGATAAAACGAGGCTATAAAAGGGAAGTAATCTGAGCCTGACAAATTGAAGGAAGACTCAAGATGGAGGACAGGCTATGAGAATTTCAGGAGACCTTTTAAGAGATAGGGTTTTTGTGATGCAAGTGGCCTTGTACTTACTGGGTTGAGAGAATGGGACTCTGAATTCCTGATCCTCCTTTCTTCCACCTTCCAAGTGTGGACTTGTAGACATGTGCCACCACACACTCAGTTTTTGCAGTGCTGGGAATTGAACCTAGGGCTTTGTACATAGCAGGCAGGCAATCTACCATCTAAGTCATGTCCTCCACACCCCTAGAAATCCTTAAAGCCAAATCTCAGAACTTAGAGTTAAAGTCACTCTTAATATGGATATTAAGTGAGTATATTATTCATCACGAGCTAGAGTCTCGAGTGAAGCTTGTTTTGTTGAGGCCCTTCTCTAATTGACCGATTTAATTTTGTTCAGTTTTCAACCTGCTTTCATTTTTTCATGGGGTATCATATATTCTTACCCACTTTGATTTGCAGAGGACACATTCTCTTTAGACAAAGAACGTTATAAAAAACAAACAGTGGTTGTTTAGTTATAGTTGTAAATCATACAAATAGTATGAATAGAAAAACTAGTTTAAAGATTTGTTGGGTTTGGGGAGTATGTCTTTTTTTGCCCAAAGTTAGTGTTTCTTTTTCTTTTTTTTCTTCCCCCCCATTTCCAAATTTCCAAGTGTCCCCCCAACCTTGAACTCAGAGATCCACCTGCCTGTATTTCCCGAGTGCTGGATACAAGGCATAAGCACTCATGGTTTGTGCTGCTTTTCCTTTCCTTCTGTAGTACTAGAAATTACACCCAAGGTACTTACACGTGCCAGAAAAGCAAGTTACAGATGAGCTATAGGCCCTCACTGTGTAACTCAGGCTTGCTTTGAATTTGCTATGTAGCCCAGGCAGGCCTCAAACTCAAATGTAATCCAGGGTAGCCTGAAACCTGTGATCAGTTTTTGTGCTGGTAAAGTAAGTTTGTACTGGAGGCCCAGTACCAAGTGGGTGCTTTCTTGAACTGAGTTCTTACTGCTTCTTTTTATTGTTCAATAGAATGTATATGCACAAATATACATGTATTTCATGTAAAAAGTATATTAACACAAACATGTTCATGGGTATTTGAAATGAAGTACAAAATGTTAGTTTATAAAATATGTATTCTAGGATACAGCTTACAAATTATATGTTAGATTTTAAATTGAGCTTCAAATGTGAGCTTATTGTTATTTTAGATGAAGAAAAATTTGTGTGTAGGGAGGATATGGTATATGAGCACAGGTGCCTTGGTCTGTCAGACAGCTTCTAGGAGTCAGTTCTTTCCTTCCACCCGGCTGAGGCAGGATCTGCTGTTGCTCTGCCATACTGCAAGCTCCAAGCTCGCTGACCTGCCTATCTCCACCTCTTGTCTCACTTTAGGGTGCTGGGATCACGTACTAGACACCCCTACATATGGCTTTTAGATGTGTGGTTTTGGCTTGACCTCAGGTTGTCAGGCTTTTGTGGCAAGTGCTTTCACTGCTAAACCATTAGGCAGGCCAAGAAAAAATTCAAGTATGTTAGTTGCAGTAATTCCCGTGAATGTGATTAGTAGGGAAAGTTGATAAGGATTTCTTCCAAGTTTATTGCTAAATAATTTCATGAATACAGTGATAACTAGTATGTCTATGTGCTGATGAATATGGTTATCATGTTTGTGCCCTTAGGATTTTAATAGATGCTTCATTTCTCTTTTCCACGCCTGTTTTATTCAGGGTGAATATAGAAGCAATAAAGCTATATAATCAATCTGTGATAATCTGCCCTAGAGAAACTGTTCCATACAAAGAACTATGTGGCTTTGCATAAGATGCAAACACAAGTGTGCTTGCTCATCTGTCTTTATAGTAACGCAGAGATCATTGTAGATGGTCTATGGTTTGTTATGTCATATTTCACGTACTTACGATATTCTTCGTAAATTGTATTAGTAAACTATTAAATTTAGTCAGAAGTTATTAGACCATTTTCTTTTGGTATAATTTTCAATAGCTAAGCTGTTTTACAATGTCCTGAAGTTAGGCAGTCAGACTAGGAAGTGTAGAGTTGATGTGTTTGGGGTATTGGTGTCATTGTTAGAGAAAATAAAATTTGTCAACCTCCCAGTACTACAAAACAGGACAATAACAAAAAAAACTGTTTCTTTAGAACACTTTATTTCATATTGCTTGTCTTTTTCAGACTGTCCTTTTGCTATCTGCAGTCTTTGCAAACCCTTTGTTATTGTACAGCAGGTTCTGTGTTCCACATTGAGTACCATAGAGCTGTTTCTTGTTAATTTCTGCTAAGATTGTTTCAATGCATAGAAATATAATTGAGTGTAAGGGCATATTGCTATTGCTGTTTTTGAGAATAGGTCTTAACTATATATCCCAGCCTGGCTTGAACTGGATCTAGATCCTGTCTCAGTCTCTCAAATGCTGAAATTCTAGGCTTGGGCCACTATTTCTGACTCTTACTTTGTTAACCTCACAAAATTTTTGTATATGAAGTGCATGTATCGATTGGGTGTTCAGACAAATTAAGTTTGATCAATGAAGGCACCAATGTGTCATATAGGACCTGTCAGTTACCTGGACAGTTCTTTCCCAATGGTTCTGTCCCTAAGCAATGTTGGTTTGAATTGACTTTGTCAGTTCAGTGTATTCATGTAAATGGAATCAATTCAGTATCTAGCCTTAAATGTTGAGCTTCTTTCCATCAGCAGAGTATTTCTGAGATTCATCAGTATATTCAGAATCCGGTACACTGGTGAGGGGTGTGGCTTTGTGATAGAGTACTTCCCTAGTTCACTAGTCGAATACATTAGCACGTGGGGGCCCTAAAAACACACAGACACACACAGATGCATAGCTACAAACCTCACATTTGAATTCTTTACATTTTCATACACTTTGGATTAGTTTCATTAACTGCAGTGTCACAAAAAGTTTTGCAAAAATAATGACTAATATTGGAAAGATATAGACCATATTAAAAAAAATGAAACATCTCGATATGGGATCATTCCACCTAGGAATACAATGTATATTTACAGGTGTTTTAAATGTCTCAGTATTTTTTAGTTGTTACTTAAGCTTTATATATCTTGATGAATCTTTTTCTAAATAGTTTACATTTTATACTTGTTACTGAAATAATGGGAATACAGTAGATTTTATCATTTGCTTGTATATCTTACAACATTGCTCAGTTTACCATTGTATTGTAGAGGTTCGTCATAGTCGTCCTAGGATTTCTATATAAAGTTAAGGCATTAGTCCTAAGAAAACAGTTAATATTTCTTCCTTTTCCTGTAGTTTTTATTTTTAATTTTTCTTTGTTGTGCTAAGTAGAGCCTCCAGTGCAATGCTGATTAGTCACACATAGTTCTCTATAAAAATTTAAAACACCAATTTGATTTTTTTAAATATGAGTGGGAATTGAACCCAGGACCTTCCTGTTTTAATATTGGGGGTTGAACCTAGGCCAGCCTCCCTCCCTCACTCAAGGCCAGCACTTCTGCCACTAATCTGTGTCCCTAGGTGCCTTTTACTTCTCACAAAATTGCCAAGGCAGGCATTTAACTGGGGAGCCTCCTGCCTCAGCCTCCTAAGTAACTGGTATTATACAGGCCTGCACCACCAACTCCGATTCAAAATAGCTTATTTGAATGTGTTTTCTGATGTAAATGTGTCTTTATAGCTCATCTTAGCTGTCCACCCATCTCCCCAAACATCCTCATACTGTGGCATCATTATCATTTAAAATATTGTCAAGTGTATTTTGTTATTTCTTCTTTCACTTAGAGGTTATTTAGTTCCATGTTGTTTATTCTAAAATTTATTGATTTTTTTATGGCCCCAGCATGTGGTGGGGTTTTTTTTTGAATGCTTTATGTATACCTGAGAATTCTTAACGATGTACAGATCTTCTGTGACTTACAGATGGGTAGGGGTGTGTCTGTCTGTCTGTCTGTCTATCTGTGTCTCTGTGTCCTATCTATTTAAAGAATTACTGAGATTATTATGGTGTTGGTTTCTTATTTTTGTCAGGTTTTGCTTCCTTTATTTTGTTATCCCCTTTTCTTCCTATGGTACCTACTAGGAGTAGAACTGTGGCCTCCCGTGGGCTAGACAACACCCTGTCTCTGATCTGTATCCCCAACCCACATTTGTCTTGAAACCAACTTTAGATGCTTTCAGGGTGGTTAGTGTTTTATGTTTTTATCTTTGGTAATAGTCTTATATCTTATCGTTACTAGGGAATTTGGGGCTACCTCTTGGATTCTAAGACTTGTCAGTAAGAGGACTGGAAGATATACTTGGAAAGAAGCTCAAGGACAATTTTGTTACAGTTTCAGAGAAGACAAGGACAGGAAAACTCCTGGCAATTGTCAGGAAGAGAGAAGCTGTTCCCTAAAAACCATGAAAACAATGGGTTTTGGCAAAGCAACCACATGAAAGTGGAAGAAGCAGGGGCCTCAGACAAAGTGAAAGCCCTAGGAATCACAGGAAAACAAGATCAGGCTTTGGCCAGTATCTGAAAGAAAAGAGCTGAAGTTACACTTTCCTGGGTAACCTAGGAGAGAGTGCAAGTACCTGGGCAATACTTGGTGGGAGCTTTGCAAGTGACTGCATGGAGGGTTTCTTGGGATGACAAATATATTATTTCAAAAAAGGAATGATTCTACCCCCCAAAGATTTATTTATTTGTATTTTATGTGTGTGACTGCTTTGCTTGCATGTATGTGTGTGTACTGTGTGTATGCCCAAAGAGTTCAGAAGATGGTGTCTGATTCCCTGGAACTTGAGTTAGCAGTGATTGTAAGCCACCATATGTGTGCCAGAAACTGAACTCAAGCTCTTAACCATTGAGCTATCTCTATAGCCCCTTCTCCCATCTCTTTATCATGTCCTTAGATAAATCAGCTTTCTTCAAGTGGACTCCTGGTCAGGTGATTGACAAGCCTAACTGGATTAACTCTTAAGAGAAAAGACAATAGTATTTACTGTTCTAATATTTGAAGTAGATCGGAATGACATGGTACTGCCCAGGGTTACATGTAGTCCTTTGATTTGTCCAGGAGGTTAAGGAGAGGCAGTTTCAATGTTTGCCTTTCTAGTGTTACAGGGAAAAGGGAGGTTGCGAGAGAATGTCTCATCCTCAATATCCCCCAAAGCCATTAACCCTTATTAACATTCCTCCTCAAGAGTTGAGACCCTAAATCACTAGAAACCAGACCAGGGACCAGCATCCCCAAATAGTTAGAACGTTTCTGAATTTAAGCCAGGACAAGACACTTCAGCTTCCCTACCTAGGGCAGGTATCGGGTCCTTGCCCTTAAACTGCTTGCACTGTTTCTATGTTCTGTCAGCCATTGTTTCTGATTTTACTCCACCACTCCTTTATTAAACATTATGCCTCTATAGGTGGCTTTTTATTGTAACTGTTCTTTATTTAAAGTACATCATTTTTGTGTGGATACTTTGTTTTCATACGACAACTCTACCTTTCATTGGAGATGGTGTATTGATGTTAAGTTACTGTTGCTACGACTAGATTTAAATCTCATTTGAGCTTTGTTTTCTGTTACTATCTGTGGCTCTTTGTGTTTTCTTCTGTCAGGCCTCTTTGGGGTTATTTTTTCTTATTTCATTTTTTATTTTCTGTATTCCTTTAGGTATAAGTTGTCTTAATTCTGGTTGCTTTTTAGACTATAATAAACATCTTTCTTTAGCTTTGTAATGCAGTTGCTTTTTCCCTTTCTGTTTCTCTACTGCTTACTCTGGTCTAAAACTTACATCTATGTGTTCTTTCAGTTGCAAAGTTTTCTTGATCCTCTCCATTTCTTAGACATTGTGAGAAAATAATACCATCTTTTATCTTTAACTATTAACATTTTCAGCTCTTTTAATTTTTTGTGATTTTAAGTTTTCTTTTGTTGTAATTTTTCTTTATCCTGAACTTTCCTTTAGTATTTATTTTATGCAGAGTCTTGTTAGAAGCAAGTTGATTAAGTTTCTGATCCACAGTCTATATTTGTGTCTTGACTTCTTTTGCAAAGGCCACTTTGCTTGTTTGTGGACTAATGGGTTAGGAGTTCTTTTCTCTCAGTTCTGTAAAGATGTTCCACTGTCTTCCAACTTTTATTGTTTCTTCAGACTTTGTTTTTCTGCCTCTATAATGGATTGTTCTGCTCTGGCTGCTGCCAGAATAGACAAGACTTTAAAGGCAGCAAGAATGGGTGTTATTTTGTACTTTCTACAGGAAGGGAAGATGTGATTTCAGTTTGACTTCTGTAGAGATGACTGAGCATTAAAGGAAGAAAAGTAAGGATGCAGGCAAAGCCAAAGATGTGGGGATAGAGAGAGAATAGAAGGGCCACTGGATGTCAGTTCAGAGAGGTTCCTCTAAGTGCTAACTTGACGCCTACTCGGGTGGCTTCTTATGGAGTAGGGGTGTGAACCCTCAGAGGAATTCCTGCCTGAGGATCTTTGAGAGGAGCTCAGAAAGTTGAAAAGGATTTGTACCAGAAGGGTTCTAAGAGAAGACAGTGTGGCCTGCCATAACTTGTTGGGTAGTTAGTTTAAATTACTTGGTGTTCACTAGGCTTCTTGGCTGTTTAAGTTCAGGTGTTTTGTTTATTTTTTTTAAGCTGAAAATATTTTAAGACTTGGAAATGTTTCAACCATTTTCCCTCTAGGCCTTAATTTATTTCAATTTGTGTCTACTCTCGTTATGTAATTTTACACATTGTTAAGACTTCTTTTTTTGAATTTTTTATTTTACTATTCTTGGTTAGGTAATTTGTACTAATGTATACATTCATTAATTTATTTTTTGGCCATTGGGTTCTTTATTTCGGAGTTGGTGATTTTCAGTTTTAGCATTTGTTTGATTCATTTCTGTATTTTACATTTTTTGAGATTCCTGATCTGTTCATTAATTTCATGAGCATATTTGTAATAATTACTCTAAAGCTCACATCTGATCTGTTTCTGTTTGTGTGACTGTTAGTTGTGTGCTAGTTCTGTGAAACAGCATTGTACTGTTGTCCTATCCTCTGAAGATTGGGTTTTGTTTTAGCAGGTATTTAGTAGCTTCAAAATCTAGACTTTCCTCTACTGTTGGCAATCGTTGCATTATCAGTTCTTTGCGCTTTTCCCGGTACTGGTTTTCTCAACCCCTGTGGATTTGTCCATGTGTGTCAGTCAAGGATTCATGCATAGGTCATAGTTTGAAGAGTCCTCCCCAGTGGCTCCTTTATTTATTTGTCATTAAGCTGCAGTTTTATGTGTGAGTTCTAATTATCCTGAGTTACTGAGACTGGGGGTTGCCCTCAGGTACAAAGTCTTGGGAATGCAGCTCTCATCCAATGCAGCATTCCTCACCCTCGAGTTGACACCTTTCAGTTTGCATGCCTTTCTACTTTTTTTTTAAAATGCTTTTTATATTTGGTTGGTTAAAACTGTGGTTTGAGGAAAATTACCTAATTGAAGCTCCTGACCTTTGCTGGAAGTGGAGTCTGCTCTGTGCTAGTATGCTCCGTGTCTGTGTGCTTTGAGCTGAGGAGGATTTGTGATATAGGGTCAGTCTTTCCTCAGCCTTCCGGTGGCTCTTACTTATTGTGTTATGCTTGGAGAATCTTGTCTGGATCATAAACTCTGTGAATTTCTTTTTATGTGCCTTTTTGTTTAGTTATGTTAAAGTTGTGTCTTTAATAACTCTAGTTGCTTTGTACGTTACACAGTGGATCCGTTTTAGAGTGTTTGGCTGGGTATGGTGATGTACAACCATAATCCCAGCCCTTGGGAGGCTGAAGCAGGTTTGTGTGTTTCAAGCCAGCTTGAACTACATATGAAAGAAGCAAGCAAGCATTTTGCTAGCCAGCATTGATGTTTTTAAATAAGCTTTTCAGTTTGAGGGAATGGAGCAGGTGAGAGACGTGATCCCCATGGGGGCGTGACCAGGGTCGGGCTGAGGTAGACTAAGGTCTGCGTCAGTCTCCGTCTGTCCATTCATGTTCTTACCCATTGCTCTTTATTTGCTTTATTTCAGGCCCAGTAGAACACAGTTTAAATGCTTTGTGCCCTAGATTGTGGTGGTCCTGTTGTTGTCAGAGGAACCTGAGTGAAATGTTCTTCTAATATGAAGACAGAATAGCCTCTAGTTATGCTGTTATTTTCCTTTAGTCAGCTGTATACTGCTCATTTCAGTTCAAAGTTACAAGAGGAAGATCTATATTCTTTTCATTTCTGGACTTTTTTTCCCCATTCGTAGTATGGTGATGTTTGTACTGTTAAAAAGTGAGACTGTCTAAAACATATCAGGGCAATACAGGAAAATTTCTAAGTATTTCCCCTTTTCCTTTCTGTCCCTCTGTCCCTCTCTTTCTCCCCTTTCCCAGCAACTGTTCAATTCCAGTTACTCTGCACTCTAAATCAGGGGTGTCCTGCAACCAAATAGCTGTTTTAAGGGTCCCTGGGTCAGTCTAGATCAGTGGTTCTCAACCTGTGGGTCATGACCCCGTAGGGGTCAAAAGACCCTTTCATAAGGGTCACCTCAGACCATCAGAAAACACAGATATTTACATTATGATTCATAACAGTAGCAAAATTCCAGTTACAAAGTAGTAACAAAATAATTTTATCGTTGGGGGAGGTCACTGCAACGCAAGGAACTGTATTGAAGGGTTGCAGTATAGGAAGGTTGAGAGCCACTCCTCAGATTGTCCCTAGCCTCAGGAGAGCCTGTGCTTTTCCATTGCCCTTCGTTGATCCAGTTATCAAACTAATGGTGAGAAATTGTGAGACTTAGTCATTTATTCTTAAAGGTTATTAGAAATGTTCCCTTTTTCTCAAATTTTGTTGATTTTTGGTAGTATGTGTGAAGTAGAATTGAATTTCAAAAAATATATTTGACTAATTTAAAGAGTATAGCTTCATAGCTGAAAGATAAGACCACCAAAACTCCATTCTGAAAGTTCCATTTCAGTTCTTCCCTTTGCCCACAGGCCAGTAGTTACTTTGAGATGAAGTAGTAGTAGTCAATTATCTTTGACTTGCCTGTACTCTGGAAAGATGGCGAAAAGAAACTTTAACATGTGTTGTATTGAGTGACTTTAGTGTATCTACGGTGCCCTTTATAGATGATGGCAAGAAAACAATGACAGCTTTCAGTGAAACTGAATCTCTTTAAGTAGTACAAACGGATAACTGAGACATTTTAACCCTGGGTATGTCTGGTTGGTTTATTTTACTTATTTGTTTTTGAGACAGGATCTCATAGACCAGGCTGGCCTTGAATATACTGGGTAGCCTAGACAAGCATTGAATTCCTCTTCCTCCTACCTCTATCCTCCAAGTGCTGGGAATGCAGGTGTATGCTACCACACTCAAATGATAAGTATTTATTTTCAGTGGGACTGTTTCTATATTAAAGCACCAGTTGACAGCTATTTTTAATTGAAGTGGGTTTGTTGTTGTTGTTGCTTTTTTTTTTAACTGAGTAATGAACTGAAGCCTTGTTAGTGGGGTTGATGGCATAGGATGAAGTCTTTGAGTAGAGGAAGTTGGAAGGGACGTTATAGGTATGATTGCATTAGGTTAGCGAGCATTGGTGTTCACATATAAAAACATAATCATAACTTATCTGGAGTCACATGTTCCATTTATTGGCTTCCTTCATATAGAAAATATAGTGGCCAGCAGTGACCCATGGTGGGTGAAGCCATGTATATCTTCTGGGTGAAGGAAGTGTTCTGTACATTCTCCATGCTTTGCATCATGGTACTTTGAATAACCATGCTTCCATGTTCACATCAACTTTTTGTTTTTCAATTTATGCACAGCACTTGCTCTGAAATTTGGGGACTGAGTACACCAAATACGGTAGATCAGTGGGATACAACAGGCCTTTACAGCTTCTCTGAACAAACCAGGTGAATATTCTGCCCTCTCTGAACCCTAGAGACCTGGTGGGAGGGTGTGCTTTGGAAAACCTCGACGGGGTTGCGTAGCATAACTTTTGCCTAGGATGTTAACTTATTGTAAAAAAGGCATAGCATGTAAATTATCTGCTTGCCAGTATTAAAAATATATTAAATGTTTCAACTGATGTTTTGGTCAATGCAATTTTAGTTTTGAATCTTTAAATGATTGTGTCCCATAAAGAATAAGTCCTTTTTATAGCTCTATGCTCACTGTAGTCCACGATTAGACAGATTTGTTATTGGCCTAATTTTTAAGTAGATTATAGTTTTTTCTAAATTTCTTATTAATCTCATTGTTATACTAGTATCTGATGAATGCTTACATCACAATTAACAGTAGGCTAACTTGTTTTTCTGTCATCTTTTTTTTAAATCATTTCATTCTCTTGTAAGCCCATTGGTATTTGTCCATTTCATCTCACGTTCATCATCATCCGCATTTCTGTGTGAGCTTCATAAATAAGCCTCAGATATCAAAAATCACACTTGAATAACAATGTTAGTCCCAGTAAGTTACTGTCACATCATTGTTGGTATTTACCACCATTTTCATACTACTTCCTTTTTTTGACAACCAGTTGCTTCAGAATTAATGCTTTTGAGGATTTAGCCTATTAAAAATAGACATGAAATTTCAAGTATAACCACATGACACTTTGTAGACCACCTGCCCACGAGGCTAGCCTTCCGTTGGCATGTGAGTTGTTATACACACACTGATAGGAGACAGGTGCTAGTGCTGCTGCTTGCTTGATCAGATCCAAGCCAGAGTGCACTGTTCTTCCTGGATATCACTAAAGCTAACTCAATGGCCGTGGTTTCCTTCATTGTGCTCTTAGTGTATTAATTCATCCCTTTTGATGACATCTAGTCTCTCCTTCTAAAAATGCCTTCCTCTTTCCCCTTGCTTCCAAATAGGTCGCTTGATGGTCGTCTTCAGGTTTCGCATCGGAAAGGGTTGCCACATGTTATATATTGCCGGTTATGGCGCTGGCCGGACCTTCACAGTCATCATGAGCTCAAGGCAATTGAAAACTGCGAATATGCTTTTAATCTGAAAAAAGATGAAGTGTGTGTAAATCCTTACCACTACCAGAGAGTTGAGACACCAGGTAGGAAAACTAGGTGGTTTTTGGTTTTGTTTTCCTGCTTTTAAATTAAAAGGCTGACTTAACGCTAGTATTCCTTGTGCTTCTAGGAAATTTTAATGTAAGATTGTAATAAACTCTCTTAAGTTGAGTATATTATTTGGTGGAAGTTTTAAATGCTTTCTTATTTTTTAAACTTCATGGAAAAAGGAGCATGTCCACTTCCTGGACTCTGTTGGACAGGCAGGTGTATATCCAGGAAATTTCACAGACTTGCTGTCTGCTGAAAGTTGTTCATGTGTCTCTCTGGTACCTGCCTTCAACATTCCACTCTTGACTGCTTTCAGAGTGATAGCATTTTTAGAGAAGTAATAGAGTGAAGTTTATGTAGGACTTTGGATTTAGCAAGCTAAAAAAAATCCTATATTTTTAGAAAAATTTTTAAATCTGACTTTAGTGATGATTTTTCCCTTCCCATTTCTAGTGGAATTTTATAAATTCTTATGGTAATACGGTATTGACAGGGTCAGATCGTTCCCCAAAGTAAAAAATAAACCTTAGTTTGGGAACTTAAATGGTGAGTTACGTAAGTCAGCTCCATGATGAGATTTGTCAGGTTCCTAGGTGAGCCAAGACTTTGAAAAGTGAAGCTGCTGCCTTCTGCCTTGTGAGAACCTTAAGTAAAGACCCCCCCCCCCCGCCTTTAGCACACTTGCCACTAACTCTGATTTCTTTAACTCCTACAGTTTTGCCTCCAGTATTAGTGCCTCGGCACACAGAGATCCTAACAGAACTGCCACCTCTGGATGATTATACCCACTCCATTCCAGAAAACACTAATTTCCCAGCAGGAATTGAGCCACAGAGTAATTACATCCCAGGTATTTTTGCCTTGAAAATCTCTTAAAACTTAGGTAAATAGCAATCTTGTAACAAATGCCAAGTGTTAGTAGTGTGGTTTAATTTTCAAAATGTTCTTGGCTCTGGATGGAGAAGTCTGATTTGTGGGGATGGTTTTGTGCAGGGTCTGCGCCCAACACATTAAACGGTTTATCTCAATAAAAGGTTTACTTTTGATTTCCTTTTCTTTCCAGTGACTTTAAACAAAATACTCTGAGGAGTAGGAAAAAGATCCTAGTAAGTTTTTCATCATAGCTGCTGAAGTAGAGAGGAGTCCAGAGTGTAATCATACTACATCCCTGGAACAGACATAACCATCATCTCTAAGCAGTTATTCCCACGGGCAATTTGCTGATACTTATGGCGAATAAACACTTAGCACATACAGTATTTTAGTTTTATAGATAGCAACGCATTGAGGAAAATAAAGCGCTTGATTAATATTTCTCCTGGGCCTTAGGTAATTCTGCTAAAAAAAAAAAAAATGAGTGAATTCAGCTACGTGGTTCTCAAATTCTTTGGTAAAAACTGTTTGTGGAGTGTGTGGGGTGAAAGGAGGGGGACAGCTGTGGATTCAGTTGTCCCTTTCCACCTTTGCTTGAATGCGGGGCATTGATCAGGTTGCCAGGCCTGTGTGGCAATCACTGTACTTGCTGAGCTATTTTGCTGGAGCTCAGATTCTGCTCTTATCTCTTGTTTTATATGACCCAGTAATATTTCATGATTCAGTACCAACTCCTATAGTTTTTATTGTTTCCTAGAAAAAAACCAGATACTTATTCTTTGTTTGCAGAAACTGATCAGGAACTATTTGTGTTCTGAAGTTTTAATGTCTTTTAGTCCCTGCCTGCCTGCCTTTTCCATTCTCTCATCTTTTTCTGATTTTTTATCCCATTCCAGCTTTTATTTTATGCAGTAGAAATATGCAGGGAATCAGAGACTTTTATTTGGCATATTACATTATAAAAATGATATTTGTCCATTGAAGATAATTTTTAAATTATTAGGGAAAAGTGAGTTTTATTGACTTTAATAGCTCATTTAAGTAAATAAATGTAACAACAGCTGCCACGTGAAGACTTAAATGCTTCACTTCTCATCACAAACACACATTCCCACTCCACGTCCAGCCAGTTTATAACAGATACTCAATTCTCCCAAAAAGGAAATGTTTCAGTTTATGATTCTTCTCTTCCCTCACCTTACTCCTCTTCCTTACTAATGTCACAAAAAGTTTCTATATACTAGCACCTGGGGGATAAAAGCAGGTTGGCATAGGACAGAGAAGCCCTTAAAGTGTAGTCTTTGAACAAATATTATATTTGAATAAATATAAATAAAATACAATTTTATTTTTATTAATTTAAATTATATGTAACATGTATGTCTATTTGCATGTCAGTGCAGATACCCACAGAATTCAGAAGGGGATGTTGACTTCCCTGGAGTTGAGTCACCTGACCTGGTGCTGGAACTGAGTTCAGGTTCTTTGCAAGAATAATACCTGCTCTTAACTTTTGAGCCATTGCTCCAGTCCCTCAAAAGAACTTTTATCATTTTAATGCTAATAGCTTATCAGTTTATAGATAAATAATAATGGAGGATGGTAGTAGAATGAGATAAAGTATCTTAAACTTGAGTTTTTTGCATCTTAGACCTTTGAAACACCAATGTTAAGACTGTCAGATCTCAGCTTTTTAAATTTTCTTAGATTTAATATTTAAAATAGTGTGTATTTTTATTTTTTATTTGGATCTATGAAGACACTTTGTTTTTAGAATTTTAGTATAAACATTTTGACGTACTGACTTCTGAATGAGAATGGGGGAGGCAGTTTGTTTTAAAGACAGGTTGACTCTTATTGTGTAGACCAGATCTGCCTTGAACTTACAGGGGTCCTCCTGCCTCTGCCTCCTTGAATAATGTCAGAATCTTTTTTATGTTGTGTGTCTGCATTATTTTGAGTTACTGTTAAAAATTGAAAATGATACACTGTTGAAATTTTTTGAAGTTTTACCTTTAAAATCACAAATGATAAAATTGTATGCATGTTTTTATTATCTTTGAAATTTACTCAGTTTTATAGGTGCCTCCTGAATGTAAACATTTTATTCTAAAAATGTGTTGGAAATAATGTTAGAATCCTAATATTTTCAGCAAGTACTTTATGTCGTTTCTGCTTCAGGCGTTTAGAACTGTCAGGCAGTTAGAAATCTAAGCAGGGGTGGTGGATTCAGGGTAGCGAGTCAGGCTACTGTAACCTGCTCAGTACAGTTTAGTGTAATTTGAAATCCCAGCTGTGTGTACATCAGTCTTCTCCCAAGTGACTGTCCATGCCTGTACATGGTGTCCACTAGTTAAAAAGAGTGAGAATACTAATGTCTTTGAATCCTACTGGGAGGTATCTTTGTAGTTAAGCTTTAGACTGTTTCAGAATATGTACACATGAGCCAAATGTTAAATAATGTGTAAGAAAATATGCCAGAAAAACTGGGTTTTGTTACAGGTCTGCTTTAGGAATTCATCTACAAGATATGGATTAGACCCACAGTTGTGGACCCAGTTTTGTGTTTATTGTGATGTATATGTATACACATAGAGAGTAGTATCTAAGTTTGCTGTTTATAATGATGTGTATGTATACACATAGAGTAGTATCTAATTTATGATGTATATGTATACACATAGAGAGTAGTATCTAAGTTTGCTGTTTATAATGATGTATATGTATACACATAGAGTAGTATCTAAGTTTGCTGTTTATCATGATGTGTCTGTATACACATAGAGTATTATCTAATTTATAATGATGTATATGTATACATATAGAGAGTAGTATCTAAGTTTGCTTTTTATGATGTTTTGTGTGTGTGTGTGTGTGTACACATACACACATATATACATACTTTTTTTGGTTTTCTCATTGCTTGCATATGGTAACTGGGAGAAAAAGCTGAAATCAAATCAACTATATTTGATTTGTTGTAGAAACACCACCACCTGGATATATCAGTGAAGATGGAGAAACAAGTGATCAACAGTTGAACCAAAGTATGGACACAGGTAAATATGGGCTTTTCAGTAATCGGTCATTGAGTTGATTTTCTGTGATCTCAGAGCATATCACTAGATTCAGCTAACCACAAATCAAGAATTTTTGAAAATAAAACTTGATTCTGGGGCCTAGTAAGTTGGCTGAGTGGCTAAAGGTGTTTGCTGCCATGACTGCTCAGGTTTGATCATTAGAACCAGAGTGGAAGGAGAGAATCAGCTATTGTAGTTGTCTCTTGATCACCACACACACAGCATGGAACGTGCATGCCCACACAGTGACTACCCATCCCAGTGTGAGAAAACAAATTGTTGGTTCAGGAGCAATGTTTGCTTACACTTGGAGAAGTTGGAATGTGTACTCGAAAAGCAAACCTCACCTATCTTGACAGTATCTGAGCTGTCGCATGGGCACTCAGTGTTGTCAAAAAAATGAATTGTACCACTCCACAGTTGGTAGATGTTTCTCTTACTGGACAGAGTACTCTGTCCTCCCCCAAGTATTCTACACTGCTTTCAAAGTTTTAGTCACCCCATGAATAAATATCTTTCATAATAGACCATGTCATTTTAGTCACCTGCATTTAAGAACGATGTGAGAACAAAAGAGGGAGACCAGCTTTTCTGTCCTTCTTTAATTTAATAGCTAGTTCTGAATTAATAGTAAACTTTTTACATAAAATACGTTGTTGTTCCTGATCTAAATTTGATTAATTTCTGATAATTATTATGTCCAGTGTTGGGAAAGTTTTAGCATATAGTAGTGAATATTACATACTCCAAAACTTTAAGCTGTTTGTTCAGTAATAAACTCTAAAACCCAGGGAAACCAAGTAGGATACCCTTGAAAATGCTTTGGTGTTATTGTCTAGCTTGATTTATTATTCAACCTGTCTTACTTTAAGGATTAGTTTGTGTCTTAGTCACTGTTCTGTTGCTGTGGAGAGACTCTGTGACCAACTCTTAGGCAAGAAAGCATTTAGTAGGGGCATCCTTAACTATTTTAGAGTTTTAATCCATAAGCGTCATGGCAGGAAGTGTGGCTGCACACCAGCAGGTGCTGGAGCGGGTGCTGGAGCGGGTGCTGGAGCGGTAGCTGAGAGCTTCATCCCATCCATAGGTGGGGAGTGTCCAATGACACATTTCCTCCAACAAGGCCACACCTCCTAATTCTTTCAATCCTTTTAAATAATGCCACTCCCTGGTGACTAGGAGGCAAATATTTGAGCCAATGGGGACCAACTCTTACTCAAACCACCACAGTTAGTAATCCAAACTGGCCTGAAATTTACTGTGTGATCCAGGCTGCCCTCTAACTCAGATCGACTTGCCGTAATCTTTGAGTGGTTGAATTACAGGCATGAGCCACCTTCTCTAGCCTATCTAAATTATTTTTAAATGGGTTATTAATGTTGGGGGAGGGGAGGGCTTTCTATCAATTTTGTTTGACTCCTTCCATCTGTTAAATGCCCTGGAAAGATGTCTCTGTTGTAGCCAGTATTTATGTCTGACTATAGGAGTGGTAGATAAAAAGATAGATGATAATCTAATGATGATTGAAAATAGCACTTTACATATGTTTATGATACTTGGATTTTCAAATATGTATCTTTGCTCAGTATGCTTCAGTGGCCATTATCTTCGCACTGTGGTAGGTAGCTGTTACCATGGCATTATATAAATGTAATGGGTACCATATGAAATCGAACATCATACATCACAAGTGAATCAGTATTTTAGACTTCTAGATATCTGTATTAAGAACATGACTGTTCCTTATTAGTGAGGTTGTGGAAAAACTGGAGCACTTAAATATTGCTGATAATGTAAATTGTTGTAACTATTTTAGGAAAGTTGGTTTTTCTTCAAAAATTAAATACAAGATTACTACGTAGTCCCATCATTTCACTCCTAGATCTATACCCAAGAGAATTTAAACAGGTCCACGTAAAACTCGCAAGAATGTTTGTGTTGTAAACATTATATATTTCATTTCACAAATGGAAACAACCCAGATGTCTACCACATTTTGAATGGGTGAACAACATGAGGTATGTCCCTACAGTAGAAGTATGACCTGAAACCTGTGAGAGAGCATGGCCCTACTGGCACCTGTGAGAGTAAATAATATTAAGCCATTCAATTTGTGGTACTTTGTTATATAAGTTAAAGTTGGTTAATATAAAGCTAATAAGGTTTTGAGAATGTATTACTAATAATGATAACTTGTATTTAATAGTTTGTGAACTTTGTAGGTACTTAATATATTATTTTTAATTTTTTTGTTTTAAGCTTTGAAACAGGATCACACAGGATGGCCTAAAACCCATCAGATTAGACTAGTTCCAGATTCGCAGGTACCATCCTGCCTCAGCCTCCCTAGTTGCTGGGATTACAGGCATGTACCACCATACTAGGCCATGTTTTTTTTGTTTTTGTTTTTTTTCTTGGTTTTTCTCTATGTAACAGCCCTACCTGTCCTGGAACTCATTTTGTAGACCAGGCTGGCCTCGAACTCACAGAGATCCGCCTGCCTCTGCCTTCCGGGCACTGGGATTAAAGACTTACACCACCACCTGGCTTGTGTTGCATTTTTTAAGCATACAAAAAATTTTGAGATGAAAGGATAAACTTACGTAGTTAGAAAATAGCCTATAATTTTTTTCTAACAATCCAGTTCTATACTTGGAGCCCACATGAAGGTAAGGAGACAAGCAGCTACAGAGTTGTCCTCTGACCTCCCCACATGCACCATGGCATACATGTCACACAGTAATGTTTTGAAGTAAAATAACTATTTTTGTATTATTTATGATTGCAGAATAAAGACATGCATAATTCCCTATTAAGGAAGACTGTTAGCTGAATATTTTATACTCTTTATCTGATTGAAAAAGTTCTATTCATTAGTTTATTGATTGATGATAGAAAACTAGGGTCTCATGCATGCTAGGCAAGCCTCTTGCCACTCTTTGTACTCTCAGTTCAATTCCTATATTCTGTGAGATGGAGTCTCCAAAGTATTTTTCCTAATGATAGTGTTAAGTGTGGTCAGGGTGGGGTTTTTTGTTTGTTTTGTTTGTGTGTGTGTAGGTCACTATAGCTATAGGTAGCTGGGTTTAGTTCTGGGTCCTCTATTTGCTTTCTTCAGTCAGTGTATTTTGCCCTTTTACAGTTGTGGCTCTGTAGTACAACCACCATACTCAGCATACAATACTGAGTCTGGTTCTTTGGTACTTAAGTGAATTGAAAATACATCCTCCACATAAAAATGTGACCTTGGGCACTTATAGCAGCTTGACCATTTTAAAAATTTTGAACAAAACTAAGATGTTGATAAATTGTGGTACATCCGTACAGTGTCAGGTCTTTCAGCATGAGGAAGAAATGACAATGTATGGTGAAACTTTAAATATATATACTAAATGAAAAATGGTGATCTGTACAGGCCACATACATACTGTGTAATCCCAGCTGCCGGACTTCCTGAAAAGGCAGGCCTTCTTCTAACAGAAAGCTTAAGGTTATAGAGTAAGAAGAATTGAGTATGTAAAGCCATAAGGCAATTAGACTGATCTCTGTGATGGTAAAAATGGAGGTGCGTATTATACATTTGTCAAAACCTACAGATAATAAATACAAGAGTGGGCCTTGTTGTAAACTGTGGGCGTTTGATAACAATACATCCAAGTATGTTTAGCAGTTATAGCATATCTACCATTGGGGTCTGGGAGCATGGATAGAGTGACAGGTTTATATGAGACATTTTTGCACTTGATACTCAGTTTTGGTATGACCCTAGAAATACTCTAAAAAGGAAATTGAGGGTTTTTTATTTTGTTTTGTTTTGTAATGAAGTTTTAATATCTTTAAAGATACCCTAAAGTGGATCCCAGAACTGGGAAAAGTGTTTACAAATGGATGAGATTTCTAGGAACTGTTTTAATTTTAAAACATAGATGTCAAAAGAGGGAGAAAAGATAGTTATTAATAGGAATAAAAGTGGGTGAAATAAATATAAATAAAATAAATTTAAAAAAACGATAAAAGAACCATCCTTTTAAGGATGTTAATTTGGCAGCTATCACCACACAGTGATAGTGAAAAAAAATACAACTTAGAAGTTCTTGGTAGGACTAAACATTTTGGTAGTGAACCTTTATACTTAAGAAAACACACAGTGCTCCTTTTCTGAGAAACTCATCCTACAAACATGCATGAACTTGTAAGCGAAGGATACACACTAATCTTTTTTGGATGTTTTAGCTGTAGATAGGTACTTCCTGTCTCATAGCCAAACTCCTGAGTGCATTTACAATATGTTTGTTTCATTGATCAATTACCACTTGTTTAAAAGAATGCTTTCTAAAAAGATTGTGTTGTTTGCTTGATTTAAGTTTTAAAATTTATAATGAGCCTTTTGTCACACCTGACAAATTAACAAACAGCAAGCTTACTGGTTACTTCTAATGAGTGTCTTAGATATGTAAATGTGAGAAGATAGGAATGATTGGGCAGCTCTTCCAGTTGTTTATATCTACTTCAGGAAATACTGTGGATTTTGGTTCATTGTTCTTTCTCATTTGTACCTGTTGTGATTTGTCAACGTTTTTTACAAAATGAAAAAAAAAGACATGATTGTAATATAATTGTTTTCTAAAAACTAGTGTTTGCCAGATCTCGCTCTCTGATCTGTGTCTATGGTGACTGCTTGTCTATGGTGCCCCATGCTGTTGTATGTAGGGGTGAATGGGGCAGAATGCTATACCCTCCCCCTCCCCTGTCTCCATCTGTACTGTGGTGTACATTTGCACTGGGGGCATGTAAAGCATGGTCTTTTTCATGATCTTTTTGAGACTTTGCCTAAACATGTAGAGGGTGCTGCTCATGGGATTAGTGGTGCTTGTGATTGTTGTAAGAGTATTTAACATTTACAACAAATGTAGTTTAAATTCTGCTTCTGTGGCTTCCCCCCTCAATTTGTGTATTTGTGCCTTGAGTTTTCTGGATTAGATTTAGAATATTTACATAAAACTGAAAAAATTAGGTATTTCTATAAGAAAATAGAATTTAGTACAGCCAATCTCAATAAAGAAGTTAACTTCAGAGGATAGAGAAATCTCTTAGATTTGTTAGCTTGAATTTTACAGAATCTACTAAACTCTAAAAGAGTGTGCTGTCAAAATACAACTGAAATTATTACAGAACACAGAAAATGACATAAATCTAAATTGCCACAAGTCTGGTCACAGAACCTTATAGCTGTCTCATATGTTAACTAATTCTTACTATCTTTCTGGAGACTGATGCAGACGTTCTGAATAAGTGATTTGTTGTTTCAGCTCTAACCAAGCCAAGTGACCTGCTTAGTGGGAAAACCCTAGACACAATACAGACAAGTGTGTCCATTCTCAAAGCTGTTTATTAAATGTGACATGATCCCCAATACATGCTTCATTGTCAGCCTTAGAATCAAGTCACCAAACAAATGACCAAATGTTCTGCAGCCCTGATTGATCCTAAGTGATCAGTGTGAGAGTGAGCAAAAGCAGATGTCACAAAACTGAACTAAAAAATAAACTAAGAGATATGTAAATGAAAATGTTCATTTAAGACAGGGCCACTTAGCCTGACATGGTGACACTCATCTTGAATCCAGCACTCAGGAGGCAGAAGCAGGTGGATCTCTAGTTGAAAGCCAGCCTGGTCTACAGAGTGAGTTCTAGGAGAGCTAGAGCCTCATTATTGAGACTCTGCCTCAGAATACAATCAAATAAAAGGACAGGGTCTCTTGTGCCCACCTGGCTCTGTAGCTGATGCTGGCCTTAAACTCCTGATCTCCTGCTTCTGCCTCCTAGGAGGTGGGATTACAGACATGCACCACATCCCGGATTAAGACTGCACTTGTACAGACCATGTTTTCGTCTGTTGTCAGTTATACCTTGGTGGTGTTAATGGGAATCTGTGCTGGTACAACATTTGTGGATGATGATTTAACCACAAAATCTATCAAAATTGCAAAGGCACCAACCTTTTGACCTGGCACTTTCTGAGTTCCTTTCAGAAAAACTGGGGCTAATCAGAGGTGTGAGATCAGTTGCAGCCTTGGTTCTTAAAGTCAGCAATCATCTCTCAGTTACCATGATGTAAGTTAGGTTAGGCCGCCAGCTGATACAGGTAGATAGAAGAGCAATACAGAAACATCGGCACAAATGCTTTCTAATAATTCATAAGCATGTTTAGAACTGTTACTGTTTGTCTTAAGAAGGGGGTGACACAAAGAAGAAGTATAGTTGCTGATGTATTTCATAAAATATTTCTGGAAAGATACACAAAGAGCTGTCAGTAGTGGGCTCCTCTGGGTAGTGAAAAGACCAGTCAGTTTATATGGACCTCGTGTTGTAGCCCCCTGGCTGGATTAAACTAAAATAAGTCGTGTGTTTTTATTCCTGGGGTGTAGCTATCTGTATATTCATTATTGGTGAAAAAGTCAGAACCATTTTATTGGTACTTGATCGTAAGTTCTGGAGAAATGTCAATATCCTTTTCTTCCTCTGATGTAGGCTCCCCAGCTGAGCTGTCTCCTACCACCCTCTCTCCTGTCAATCACAGCTTGGGTAAGTTGCTGTTACTTCCTATTGTTTTCACTGGATTAAAGAAAGTCCTATCTGGAAATTATTTTTGTATGTATCAAAAAAAATTATTCAAATGGTTTATATCAGTGACATTAGGAAGGATTGATACAATGTGTTGGTGCTGCTTTCTATTGCAGGAGTTTATAAGACAGTCTGAGTCATTGAAACTATGTTCTTTATGAAGTTGTATAGGTTTTGATGGGTGTTTATTTCGGATGTATCTTACAAATTGTCTTGTTTTTTTCCTCTTGTGATCTTCCTTATGATACATCTCAGTCAAAATGACAAGTTAGTTGCATGTGATATGCATTTTCTGTTAGTGAGTTGTCCAGTGGTGCCAAAACCTGCACACTTGTCCTTGATTCTGCTTCTTACATGTATGAAGGTAGACCGTGTCAGGGAGTGTGCTTCTTACGTGTAGGAAAGTAGACAATGTCAGGGAGTGTTTGTTTCTCCCATCGTAATATTTCTTCTTTATGTAGCTTTTGACTTTACTCGGCTTTATGTTTTGTCCTATCTGGAATTACCTTCTCAATATGTTTTAGAAATGCACCCGTGTACAGCATAGTCTGGTTTTTGTTGTTTTCTTATTTTGATTTTTGTTTGTTTGTTTTCAACAAGAACTAGATGAAAACTAATAAATAATCCAACATAAATTAACTTTATGAGATGGGGAAATTTTTAAAAATTGTGTATCTGGTGTGATCTATGGAAATAAATTTTATATGAAACACTGAAAATCTGGTCTAATCTGTTTAAACCAGTGTAGATGCTCACAGTGACTTCCTGAGCCTGTCGGTTGCCATGGAGTGTGTTCATGGCGTTCACTCTGTTTGGTATTGAGTTGTTCATACAGCATTTCTTCCCTTCAGATTTGCAGCCTGTTACCTACTCGGAGCCTGCCTTTTGGTGTTCAATAGCGTATTATGAACTGAACCAGAGGGTTGGAGAGACCTTCCATGCCTCACAGCCCTCGCTTACTGTGGACGGCTTTACAGACCCATCGAACTCAGAGAGGTTCTGCTTGGGTTTGCTCTCCAACGTTAACCGAAATGCTACTGTAGAAATGACCAGAAGGCATATAGGTATGTCTTATTTTCTTTGTGTGTTCAGTTTACTCATAGTGTAGACAATATGTGGTATTAGGTCAAAAGTTTGCATGAAAAAGCCCAACTTCGTCTTCCATCTGTGAACTGCTTTAATAAGGCCTTGATGATTCTTACTCTACAAACTTTTGTCTTTTGTTTGTTTGTATTTGACACTCTTGATAGTGAGAAGTCCTATGATAAGTATATATTAAAATATAATTAATCAAATATAATTAACTTGATCAGTCTCTTAGTCAAAAAAGGGCAATGTTTAGTCTTGATCTTTTTTCATTTTCCCCCTCCTCTGTGATTTTATGTCTAATTGAGAATACAGTCTGGAGCCTCAGCATAGAGTAGAGGATTTCTGACAGGGCATGAAGCATGCTGGCCTGGGTGAGGCCCGCACTGCTTTCCCAGTCATGCGGGTGGGAGACCCGAGAATCCGGAGAGGAAAGAAACTTGTCAAACTGTGAAATATTCCCACTTGCTCCTGATTTAAGTTTGAAAATGGTTATTTCTCATAGATCTTGTTTGCGTTAATAGATTTGTTGTAAGTTTATAAAAGATGAACACATTTTTGTCTTTTGTCTTTTCGAGGGGACCAACTCCCAGATAAATCACACACGGAAGCTTATTCTTAGTTATGAATGAATGTCCAGCCTAGCTTGATTTACTCCTTGCCAGCTTTTCTTTTTTTTTTTTTTTTTAAATATTTATTTATTTGTTATGTATACAATATTCTGTCTGAAGAAGGCACCAGACCTTATTACAGATGGTTGTGAGCCACCATGTGGTTGCTGGGAATTGAACTCAGGACCTTTGGAAGAGCAGGCAATTCTCTTAACCACTGAGCCATCTCTCCAGCCCTTTGCCAGCTTTTCTTAAATTATACTTTTTGCCTCTGGGCTTTTCCTTTCTCTTACTTTTGTGTATCTTACGTTCACTCATACTCCGTAGCTGACTGGGTGGCTGGATGGCTGGCCCCCGGTGTCGTCCTCTCCTTGTTCTTTTGCTCCTTCCTTTTCTCAAATTTCTCCTATTTATCCTCTCTGCCTGCCAGTCCTGCCTCAACATTGACTGTTGAGCTCTTTAGTCGACCATCAGGTATTTTAGACAGGCAAGGAATCACAGCTTCACAGAGTTAAACAAATGCAGCATAAACAAAAGCAGCACATCTTTATATCATTAAACAAATGTTCCACAGCATAAACAAAAGTAATACAACTTAAAATAATACTCCCCAACACATTTTATCTCAGTTTTCAGTCTAATGTGGTAAGTTTCCATGATTATAACCCACATATACCCAGATTTTCTGGGAACCTTAGTGTTTTGTTTTTAACTGGAGGGGAAAAAGTGTAGAGCTGCAGATTCTGAGCATCGTCTGGTCAATTCTTTACCTTCTTCAGTGTTCTTCTACCTGTTTGGGATTAACCATTTCCTCCTGCAAAAAATGATGTTGATTACCAAAAGTTGATGTATTGTGAAATGACAATGGCGAGGGAATGTGTTGTTGGCTTTATGTGCGCTTCTCAGATTTTGTTAATTAGGTCATCTTGTGTCCAGGTACCACTGCAGATAAAGGCTGAACAGTTCCCCTGACTTTATCTACATTGTTTTTATTTTCTGTGTTTTTATTAGACCTTTGTATTTTAAAGAAAATTAGTGGTTTCCTCTGCCCTTGCTCATGTCTCCCAGGAAAATTTTAGTTCACCATAATTTTAGATTATCTTTTACATTTTTTAAACTTTCGATTGTTAGTTTATCATGTGATCAGGGAATAGTCTGAAAAGTCTACCTTTGTACTTATTTGCTATTCTTCTCACCGACCCCTGTGTTGGGGGTTTAATCGAGGATTATGTTAGTGCTACACAGGCACACTATCTGGGTGTATCCGCTAGCTTGAACCCTGTCTGTTACTGATAACTAAATGCGTGGTTGGTGTTTCACAATTCCAGAGTCCTCAGACAGGAGGAGGGCAACAACTGCATTTAGCCTCTGCATACGGTTTGCTGGTTGTTCCACTGCTGCATACCAGGCTGATCTGTTGCACTTCAGTTTGTCTGAAGAATCTCTTAACCTAGTATGTGATTGCATTACAAAGTAGACATTTGCATAGCAGGTAGATGAGATATTTTCGAGTCTTTTCTTAACCTAGTGGTGTGTTTAAGGAAAATTTGCCCAGATGTTAGTTAAGGTTTTCAAAGTTAGCTCAATTTTTAAACAAATTTTAAAGCAGCAAGTGGTTTTGTATGAAACTGTCTCGCTGTTATGTACTTCTTCTATATCAAAATGTTTTTCATGAGTGTTACTTTGAAAAAAACAAAATTATTGTTAACATTTCTTGGGGAAAATGCTGTGGTATATTCAGAATTACAGCTCAGGAAAGCATGGCTGTGAGAAAAGATCAAGGAAATACCTTAGAATTCCTTCTAGATGCTTCTCTCAGGAACACTGAAGCGAGTTAAGTGTTCTGAAACTAACCATGTGTGTTTTGTTTTAGGAAGGGGAGTACGCTTGTATTACATAGGTGGGGAAGTTTTTGCCGAGTGCCTAAGTGATAGTGCAATCTTTGTGCAGAGCCCCAACTGTAACCAGAGATACGGCTGGCACCCTGCAACAGTGTGTAAAATTCCTCCAGGTATGGATTCACCTAGGTAAATAAACTGTCATATCAACAGTCAAAATAACATAAGTCATATCAGCTAGCTTCACTAACTTTCTAATTGCTAATGATCTTAGGAATTAGGAACTAAATTGCATGCTTGTTCTAAAACATAAATTCTCTTTAAAACTGTTTTCTAATAATGATACTGTTTTTATATTTTATTTTTTCTCAATTCTAGGCTGTAACCTGAAGATCTTCAACAACCAAGAATTTGCAGCTCTTCTGGCTCAGTCTGTCAATCAGGGTTTTGAAGCCGTTTATCAGCTAACTCGAATGTGCACCATAAGAATGAGTTTTGTGAAGGGGTGGGGAGCAGAGTACCGGTATGGATCCCATGCTCAGTTTCTAGTCTTCACTCTGGTCATTTGTAGTCCCTGTTGCATCTTCTGTAGCTCATTATATCTGTTTTGTACAGATCTTTATGTAGAATAATAAAAGAAAGTGGGTTAAGGACATAGCTCAGTTAGTGGAATGCTTGTGTATCATGCATGAGGTGCTGAATTCAATCTTTAGACACAAACCAGGTGCTACAACGTGTTCAAGGCCATGATAAGCTACGGAAAATCCTTAGTTAAGAAAGTTGGAGGCCTGAAGATATGAAACTGAAGAATTATGCACTTGTATTATAGGAGATTTGACTAAATTGTGTGTAAACATGCATTTTAACATAATGTAGAATGTTAAGTACCATAAAGGGTGTATTCGAAAGGTTAGGTCATTTTATAAAATCATAGGCGTCTTTACTTTGTACTCAAAGAAAGCTCTCTGATTGGAGTGTCATGTGATCTAGGTTCTAGAAGATGCATATGGATTTCAAGAGATAGGAAAGGACAATGTGAGAAACTAATTCCGACAGCAGAGTAGCAATGTGATTAGAAGTAGAGCTCGACAGTTAAGTTGAGATCAGCGGAGTAAGTGACCCCTCACCTGTGGTCTCACAGTGCATTACCCCAGTAAGCCGATGTTCGTGTATTGTAGCTCCAGCCCACTGCACATGCAAGCACAGCAGAAATTCTCGGGCATGGAAATTCAAATGCCTATACTTGGAAGTTGGCTAGAGCATATTGAAAACCCGTGAGCAGGGCAGTGATTCCGTGTGCTGCAGAGCTCGACATACATTCTTGGATGTTTAGTTCCCCCCCCCCCACATTTTAGATAATGTGTATATGTGTGTATCTTGTGTATATATGGATCTATGCTTGTGGGAGTGTTGATGCCTGTGAAGTTCAGGTGTAAACTGGGAGTTACAGGTGTTTGAGTTGCCAGATGTGGGTGCTGCAAACTCAGTTCAATCCTCTTTAACTGTCTAGCCATCTCTAGCCCCTATTTTTCTAGTCCTAAATGCTGTTGGGCATGAATTGTTTGCAGATGGAGAGCTGATACAGCCTTTTATCATGTCTAAAGGATGTCATGTTGAAAACTCAAAAGTAAATGTATTAACTGACACTGTAGCAAATAAGATAGAGCTAAATCCAATGCCAAAGACTATAGTAACAAGATGTTCTATGATCCAGGGAATAGGCAATGGCCCCTTTGTTTAAAACACCAGAAGATTTTAATTTTGTTTTTTAAACGAGAAGCCCAAGGGATGTTGCTGACGAAGATGTTGCTCATTTTGTCTCTAGAGAAAAGTCAGCTCCAAGTCTTAACGTTGTATGGCAAGGATTTAGTTTGGGTTAGCAGGCTTTAAATTTGAATTTTTTTTTTTGACTTAACATTTGATACATTTAAAAGTAGGGTGACACAAATGTGTCAATTTTCTTGGGGCACTCATTCCTGGTTTATGTCTCTCCTTCCTGCCTCATTAATAGTAGAACCTAAATTCTCTCTCATAGGTATCCTGTGACTATACTAATTTAACTTGAGAAGAAAAGGATGTTTCTTTTGAAAAGATGAAATTCTGGGGAGATGGCTCAGTTGGTAAAAGCACTTGCTATGCAAGCGTAAGAACTTGAGACTTATCTCTAAGACTCATAGGAACCAGACATGTCTGCATGTGTCTGTAACCTCAGCATCAAATGGTGTTGGGGATTTGGGGACAAATAGATCCTAGGAACTTGCTGGCCAGTCATTCTAGCCATTATAGGGTGCTTCAGGTTCAGTGGGTGACCCTGACTCAAGGGAACAAGGTAAAGAATAATTGAGGAAGACACTCAACCCAAACTGTTGCCCCCAGACAGCTCCTTCTGGCCTCTGCATTCACTTGCACGCACACATATGCATACATGTACCCCACATAAACAGATACAATTTTTGAAAAAAGAAAAAACTCATTAGATCATTTTAGTAGTAAAAAAATTATTTCCAAACTAATAATTCTATATACCAAATTAATAATTATTCTAAAAAGTAGATTTTATTATATACAGCCTTTTAATTTCCTAATTGTTTTTTGTGTTCTTTCAAACAGGAGGCAGACAGTAACAAGTACTCCTTGCTGGATTGAACTTCATCTGAATGGCCCTCTGCAGTGGTTGGACAAAGTATTAACTCAGATGGGATCCCCTTCAGTGCGATGCTCGAGCATGTCATAAAGCCCATCACCAGTCGAGTCCATCGAGAGACTTCGTGTAACAGCCTCTCTGTCATAGTATTTGTGTATGATCCCGTGGACTGTTTGCTATCCAAAAATTCCAGAGTGAAAACAGCACTTGAGGTCTCATCAGTTAAAGCACCTTGTGGAATCTGTTTCCTATATTTGAATATTAGATGGGAAAATTAGTGTCTAGAAATGCCCTCCCCAAAAGGGGAAGAAAAGACTTAAAGACTTAGTAATGTCTTGTTGGGCATAAGACAGTGTCCCAAAGGTTATTAATAACAGTAGTAGTCATGTGTACAGGTAATGTATCAAGACCCAGTATTGCAGTACTATGCTGTTTGTATACATTTTTAGTTTGCATAACTGAGGTGTGTGTGCTGCTTCTTGGTCTAGGCAAGCCTTTATAAAGTTACAGTACCTAATCTGTTATTCCCACTCTCCGTTATTTTTGTGTCTTTTTTAATATATAATATATATATATTAAGATTTTCAAATTATCGTTTAGAAGCAGATTTTCCTTGTAGAAACTAATTTTTCTGCCTTTTACCAAAAATAAACAAACTTGGGGGAAGAAAAGTGGATTAGCTTGGAAATCCTTGACCTTAATGTGTCCAATGGATCTTAGCAATCATTCTTTCTGTGTGCATTTATTTCCTGCTGAATTTCATTAGAAGGAAACCTTACTGGAAACTTCCAGGCTCTTCATCCCGTTTCTGTTCCGGTAAAAACAGTACAGTATGATGTCATTGTGGTAAATAGTTGCACTGATGGCTGTGGGGTAGTTAATCCTGGGTCCAGTGAAGGTTTGTGGGGAGTAAGTCTCTTGTCTTAGAACCAGACTCCCCAGATGATAATGGACTTGTGTAACCTGTTGGTCTGTTGATTAACTTTCGTCTCAGAACATGCACAGGTCACAGTATAATTATTTTCAGGGCTACTCTAGAATCATCTCAGTATGTGTTTCCTTCTTCCAAAGCCAGTCTAATAATAAAGGATCTTTCTGTAAAGGCAGCTGACCTTCTGCCTCATTTCGCTTAACTACCAGATTGTATTACAAAATGGACCTTTGGCAAATGTACTTGTTTCTGCAAATACATAAGCGTGACACTGAGGTGTGGTCAGTAGATGGGGCCATCTGTTTTTAAAGTGTGTTGTATGTGATTCATAAATGGGATGTTATATTACCTAACTTCAAAATTTTAAAGGTTGAGAACTAAGCCGTTATCAAAATTTTTAGCCTGCTTTTACCTGCAGTCTGAGTTCTTGACTAATCCTGGGTGTGTGGGTCACGGACCTTTCTGCTCTGCAATAAGGGGATTCCAGCTGTTTTGGTAATCTTCCACTTTGCAGCACACAACAGTCATGTTCAGCCTTGACTCCTGTCTCGTTTGCAGCTCCATACAAATGGAGAATACTTCCTGATCTCCTTTTTGTAAATTTTCATAGTTTTGCAGACGAATACCTTTGGTACTTACTCTTTGAAACCATACTCATACGTATGTACAGATAATCATTTTCGATGCTTTTCAACATTTGGTTGTTTTCTATTTGATATTTCCCATTTTCTTATATTTGTGTGCGTATGTATGTGTTCATGTAAATTTGCTATAGTAATTTTTATTCAAATATTTATTGTTCACCTGTTAATGTGCCATGAACTTTCTTAACCTTTGGGTGAAGGTGAACAAGATAGCTCTAGTTCCTGCCTTTGCTGAGATAGCAGTTGACTTAACCCATGCTCAAGTGTCTGTAGGAGGTAAACAGGGTACTGTTTAGAGTATGACAGATAGGATGCTTCTGGTAGGACAACAGGAAGGCATCTGGGAAAGTGATGCTTGAGCTAACACCTAACCTAAAAGGGGTGAGCCATGTGAAGAGCTGAGGGGGATCAGCACTGTGGCCACAGCATCAGTCCCCAAGGCCCAGCTCACGGAGGCTACTGGGCATCATAATTATATATATATACCTGCGCACACCCAACTGTAAAAATGAAAGTGGCTCTTCACTTTATAATTTGTTGAAGGTGGCACTGCTTTGTGATAGGCTGCTTGTCACCTCACTGTGTTCCAGTCCTCAGATCTTCGTTGAAACCCTCTCTTACGTAAAGATTCACCAGTATGGAGAGCTGCTGTTTGCTTCTGGACTAGTTGCTGCACAGTGATTATCACTGCTTCTGCCGCCCATCTTGGGAGAGAGGAAATGTCCTGGGCGTCATTGCTTCTGAGCTTGCTGGAGATAATCGCTGTAAACTGTCCCTCATTGGAAGTTTTCACAGATTGAGAAGCTGTGCTGTTGGGACAGTTTGGGGCAGCGGGCAGCTTTGGAAGGTGGTGGAAGGTTATCAGGCAGGCTAAAGTGATGCTGGCAGTGGGATACAACTCCATGGTTTGGGTTCAGGTGTAGGTTTTCTGTACAGTATGAAATGGGATTTTCCCTTGAGACATACCTGTATCATGGAGCATGGACTGTCAACAGTGTAAGCACTCATGTGAAGTACTCAGTGGTCATGTTTGCTTTCCAGTGAAATGCTGTGGGCTTGCATTACACTTTGTCTAACATGGCCTTGGTTCTAACCTAACATGGTAGGCTTGATTTCCCCTACTCTGATAAGGACGGCTTTTGTTCCAGGTGATACCCCGGGCCGCCTCTTGGTTGATTTGTTCTGATTTAAGTTATCTGCATTATTTAGCATCTCTGATCAATGGTAATTTGAAAACCTTTTTAACCAGGTTAGAACATTCAAGTAGATTACGCCAGTCTTTGGAATACCACTGAATTGGGCTCTGATTTAAAGACGCTTTCCTGCTAGAGTCTGAGCCATACCAGTTAACACTGACTGCATCGTGGTATACTCTTAGTCAGCATAGTTTTCTGATGCCTGTTGTTTTCCCAGCCACTGTGATTCTGCGACAATGTCCTGGCCCTTGAATTGGGCTTGGTCCTGTGGGAATTACTGATGCTTTCAGGGCCTGTCACTTTGCCAAAAGGGATCTGCATGTGTTTTCTTTTTTTTTTTTTTTTTGTTTTTTTGAGACAGGGTTTCTCTGTGGCTTTGGAGGCATGTGTTTTCTTAAGAACTAAATCCTTTAATTCTATATTTGCAGATTGTTTAATATCTAGGACTTTTTTACCTTAAACAATACGCAATTTAGTGTAGTAGTATAGTTCATTTGTTTTTTAAGCTGTCAGATTTCCCCTTCATTTCTTCAACTTGACATTGGTTGTGCCTTGGTTGTCAGTTTATCCAGATCACGACTCCAGGTGGAAGCAGTTGTGGTTAGTAGGCTTTGCCAGTAGAAATCAAAGAAAGCAAATGCCCTTTTGGTTTCTCTACCTCGTCCAAGAGCTGCCCGAGTATATCTCTAAAACATTTTTTTTTCAAAGATTGTTAAGTACTTGGAACAGTTAGGAGTCCTTTTTTGCTGGAGGGTAGCTAGGCTGGTAGTGGGGTATAAAGTGCCATGAGACAATCTAAGCTGGCCCTTCCCGTTTGCCCTGTTTGTTCCCTCTGCAACTTTCTCAAGTGTTTCTTCACAGGGCAAGCCAAGGACCCTTCCCTTACTGTGGCTTAAGGCCTTGGTGACCTAATACATCCCACTCCTTATTTGTCTCCTTGCCTTGTGCCCTCCTATCAGCTGTAGTTTTCTGTGTTCATCAGTGTTTCTCCCTCAGGACTGTGCACTTCTTTGCAGTCAGGCTAGGATTCCTCGGGCTGCTGTTTTAATTGTACAAGTGGCTCTGGAATTTAGTATAATTTAGATGGTAACAGCATCTCCATCCCTGTTTGGGGGCATTCTGAATTGTCAGTTTTAGTACAATCAGATGATGGTATGTGGTCTTCAGAGAGACAGATACCTGCTGTTAGTTCCTTTTCTCTTTTCAAGTTTCCTTGACTGTTAGATTTGTTCAGATTACCTTTTATCTGAAGAGAGATAGAGGGACAGATTATTTCTTGGGGTGTAATTTATGTATTTCAAAACTTGGAGCCGTAAAATACTGAGTTAATCTCATGAATGCTTTTGTGATTAAGACCTGTTTTCATGTTTGGGTGACTTCTTGAGCATTATAGCTAGCTTATATATATATGAGAGCTGCCTCAACGTTTTAGTTGTATTTAGAAAGTATACACACATATACTCAGAAAAACTAACAGTGGGGTCATCTTAACAGTGATGAACAATTATATTTATTTCTCAGGTCTCAGTAAAGACAGTCCTCATTTGCTTATAGACCTTATCCTATGTGACACAATCAGTATATTTAAAATAAAGTCTACCACAGTCCTGATTTGATGGTTCAGCTGGTATGCTGATGTTTAGGCCCTGCGGTAAAAATCATGGGAAATTCATTACCCCCAGTAAAGCTTTCCTATTCCTCTTCCCTAACCTGTTCACCCAGTGCTGAGGGATAACGTGAATAGCATGGCAGATTATATTCTTCATTTGTTCCCCTCCCCCGTGAGATGCTGCTTCAGACTGGGCAGTACCACCACGAAGTCAAGTTCCCTGTACCTAATGCTCACCTGCTCACCTAAATGAAGGCGCTTCAGGCCTTACTGTCTTGGCTATGGTCAATAGACATGATTTTCTAAGGCTTTGGGGGCCTCTGTTTGCTAATACCTCAATGTTCCTTGGCTTGCTTCTGTTAGTCTTAGCGTGGACCCCAAGTTTCACAAATGCTAGAGATGTAGGATCCTTAGGAAGAAGTGTGGTGGGGGTGAGATGGGCTCATTAGCTCTGTACATGGGACTATGGCATTTTTATTTTGGTTTTATTTTTGGGAAAAAATGACATTCTGCCTTTTCAAGAAAAAAAACTTTTCAAAATTTCTGGTTCACTGTTTTTGAGTGGAAGGTAAGAATTTGCTTTCTGCCAGGCAGTGGTGGCGCACACCTTTAATCCCAGCACTCGGGAGGCAGGGGCAGGCGGATCTCTGTGAGTTTGAGGCCAGCCTGGTCTACAAGAGCTAGTTCCAGGACAGACAGGGCTACACAGAGAAACCTTGTTTTGAAGAACAAAGATTTTGTTCCTCATTTCTGACTTAAAATAATCAGTGAATAATAAATTCCACAACATAGCGATTTAAGAACAAATGCAAAGCTTTAGAATTGTGGAAAACACACTGATTATTCCACTTTCCAACCAGCTGCTACCCTTCCAGCTGTGACTTGGGTTCTTGGCTGGTTACATTGTTAGTCACTAGGTGACCTCTACTAATAAAGGTATTAAGTTGTCCCTTTGCAGTTGTATCATAGGGTTGGCTTTGGGAGTGTTTGTCTGTGGGATAAAGGCTTACAAAAGTCTTCTTCATAGGGGAAATCCCTAAGAAAATGTCTCTTTGACACTCTCAGTGTTGACACCCGTGGACTGACCTGACTGAGAAGAAACTGGCTGCAAAGGGACAGTGCTTGGTTGGTGCACATCTGTCCTCACCTCAGGAGTATAGTCGGCTATTGGCTTGTAGAGGAAGTTTACAGAGATTAGTTCAGATCAGGAGAATAGTTAATATGTAGCATTTAGATAACATGCATGAATTTTAATTTAAAAGTAACCAATTTTTGGAAGACACCAGATTCAACCCGTGAATTTGCCCACGTGTGTACACATACATAGCCAGCCTTTTTCTTGACAAAACTCAGATTCAGCCCGTGAATTTGCCCACGTGTGTACACATACATAGCCAGCCTTTTTCTTGACAATGCAAACTCAGATTGGGCACAGGTGTGACACCAGCTTTATACCTCAGACTCCACTTAAGCTTTTCTTGACCTTAATGTTTTAAGGCATAAATATTTGGCTTTTTAAATCAGTGGCAGTGATCTGTAAAACTCAGTACTTTCTAGTGGGCTAAACCAAGAGAACCCACAGGGACTGGGACTGCAGCATTGCAGGAAGCCAAGTCAAAAAGCTTTGGAGAGTGCTCTTACTCCCTGCCCCCAAGGCCAACCTTCCTGAGAGCACAGTATATAGCAGTGTGACTCCAGATCTTTACTAGTACCTTCAGTTGACTGTCTTCATACATGAAACAAGAATGTGGGAGGAGCTGGCATTGAAGGGTTTCATATTTAAAAGGATGTAAAAAGATACAAGGAACTGGAATATTCATTTAGCTCAGAAAATCTCAACATATGGTAAGATACTATGTAACTGCACGGAACAGGAGACACTTAGGAAGTCTTGTCTGCAAATGGGTTTCAAGAGTGAAGACTGGTGCACCACCACTAATTGTTAACTAACCTTTCAGTGCTTCTGGGCTTTTAGCAGTGTAGCCAGTTTGGAGGAAGTAGCGTTTAGCAAGACAACTGAAAGCCTGATGTTCCTAATGCACTTGGAAATTCTTTTTTCTAGGCGTGTTAAGGAAGGTGACCAGCCCTGCCGTGCCTGGGACAAGTGTCCCAGATGTGCAACACTCAGTGCTAGACCAAAGTAAGTCCCAGGGGTCCTGGGAAGAGTTGTCCACCTTAGGTATCCTCAGGATTTATTCTCATATTAATGTCATTATAATTGGTACTGCAGTGGGTTGCCTCATGGTTGTCAGTATTTCCAAGATTGAACTGTGTGCCCCTCTCATCGCTTACTACTATGAATGCAACCTAAGATTTACAATAAATAACAAAAGTAGCAAAACAGAGTTGATTAGAAAAAAGGAAATTGGAAGGTAGCAACTAGATAGCTATGGATCTGTGTAGGTGTGAGTACATTTTGTGTCCTTATGGAGTGAAGTTTAAATGTTTGTAACATGGAAACAATGTGATGAGAGATTTTCTTTCTCATAGGGGAAAACATGGTCTTCGATGCTTTGGTTTATTTCCCAGTCTGTCCTGCTCAAGAAGCCAGAATGTGATACTGTGTTTTTGGTGAATGTCTTAAAATTACTTAATGTGTCAGCCAAAAGCAGGTAAAGCAATCAGTGCCCTGATAGAGTTGGAGCCGTTTGCTCTCAAGCCTTACTCCTCCTCCTCTAAAGGTGCTTACCAGCTAGACTGAGTGTGGGAGCCAAGGGGTTTTTTCTAAGACGCCATGGACTCCGTAATGTATTATGGCATACGTGAACCCTGTTGCTGTTCTCTGGTAGTCTAAGTGACCGATCTCTCTGCACACTGTGATGATGGAGATGTTAAGTGTGTTATTTGTGAACCTTCTCTTCACGAATGTCAAGACAATGACGTGGGGTTTTTTGTTGTTGTTGTTTTGGTTTTCTGGTTTTTTTTTTTAATTAAACAGTGAGCTGAGGCTTTATTATAGGTGGTTTCAAGTAAAAATTGTGAAATACTTATTTCCCATCCACACCAAATACTTAGTCTATTTAATGTATTAAAGAAATAGTTCTGCTTAAGAAAAATGTTGCCTAAATGTTCTGTGATTTCTGGTCAATTTTTATACCGATCTGTGTGCATCTCTGTGAGTTCTCTTTCTGCCTTTGCTCTGTGTACTGTTGCCATTGGAAGGTGGTCGATTTTCCTAGCATTAAAAAGAACATTTGAGTTATTTTCCATGTCATTATGGGATCAGATTTGTTTTAATTTTGGTATAAGGTGATCTTTTTTCTGGGGTGATTGCATTTTGGTGTCTACAGTCTATTATGTGAATGCAAAAAATGTGGATTTTGCATGTGCAGGTATGAGAAGAGTGTGTTTAAATTGTGACACACACACACAAAAACTTGCTTTGTTCCTTTCTCAGATTGGTTGGCCCTGCTTACCCAAAACACACTGCATAGTACTAGTTTCATGTTTTAATTTCAGCATGCCTGTGGCAAATTAATGGTAATAACATTTACATTTTAAACAAAAAATGGTGAAATTCAAGTTTGCCCTGAAAACGTGTGTGTGTGTGTGTATGTGTATGTGTGTGTGTCTGCACGTGCAGTTTCTAACTTTTTTTTTAAAGGTCTCCTTGAAAAGTACCAGAGAACCTAATCTGGCAGGTACATCATAATCATCATGAAGTAATTGAGAAGCATCCTGGTTGAGCCATGCTTCCTATGGCTGAATCTGTGTTTTCCTCATTTGTGGTCATTCTGCAAGTCATTTTAACCAAGCTTCATTGTCAAGAAAAAGAGAACCTCAGAAACTAAGGTGCACAACCATATTTGGCATTGAACAGGCCAAGCATTAAGTTAATACTTTTTTATTGGGAGAAAAACCTAAGTGGTTTACTGTTAAAATTGCTGTAGCACTTAACTGTAAACAGTGAGAAAGACCATTGCTAACATTCTTGCTGTAGCATCTCTTGAGGTAATATGATGAGTGTCCATCCCTGCCTTAGGACAGCTGTTGACCAGCTTGCTGTCCTGCTGGTTCTTTGTATTAGAGACCACGTGGCTGTGTTTGTATGAAGTGGCAGAAGAACATGGGGACCATTAAGCCTTGTATTTGGGCTCTTACTGCTTGCACACCCCTCTTTTCCTCAGTGTAAATTGAATTCCTTCAGTACAGGAAAGAGAGGTATCGATCAGCTGGTATCATCTGGTGAATCCATTGTTCAGTACCACACATGTCCAAGAGGTAGTAGGGTGAAGACTACATTGGCTATTCAGGTATATACTCAGGGGCTAGCAAGAGGACTCAATGGATAAAGGCCCTTGCTATGCAAACTCCTAATCCTGAACTTGATCCCCCAAACTCACAGAAAGGTGAAGAGAAGACTGACTACAGATGGTCTTCTGATTTCCACATGTGTGTCCACACTTAAACCATACCTAGAATAAGAACCTAAGAGCACTTGGGTCTTCCTTCTTCCCTTCCACTCCTCTGGGCTCCTTCCCATCATCTCATGGGCTCCACCTTCATTTTTTGACAGACTTGTTTTCATCAAAAAAAATCAAGTCCTAAAATTGAGATGGTCACAGATAGGAATCTAAAGCAAACTCTTCTTCAGTGAAGAGCTGTATGAATATTTATAAAAATCTTTTTAACTGATCCTTTGTTGAAAAAAAAGTTCATACTGCAATGCACACATGAGGACTAGTGTTTGCATTCTTAAACATTAATAGAAGTCAGGATCATTGAGTGTGGCTTCACTTAAGTTCAGGGCTAAGTCAGTGAAGTGACAGACCAAGCATTTTTCCCAGGAAGCTTGAGAGTAGAATGTTTACCATAATAGTTAAAATGTAAATAGGATTTGAGATTGTAACTTGTCAGGTGTTTTTTTTGGTTCTTGTTTTGGCTTTTTCTGCCTCATAGTACTGTTCATTACTATAAAAGTTCTAAAATTGATAAGAGATGTGATCCCAGAGCAAAGAAAAGGTGTTTCTGAACACATGGTTCAGGAAGGACATGGTGAGTGCATTAAGGATGTGATTTAGGGAGTAATTTGGAGTGGGTTAGCACAAGGTCTTGGAATGCACCTTGTGTGGATGTGTTGACAGAGGTTTCTGTCCCACCACATCCCGCAGTCATTAAGTCCCAAAGAAACACACAGAGGTCTACTTTAATTATAAACTGGCTGGCCTAGTAGCTCAGGCTTCTTATTAGCTAATTCTTACAGACTACACCTTCACCCATTATTCTTGTCTGTGTTAGCCATGTGGCTTGGTACCTCTTTTGGAGAGGCAGTCACATCTTGCTTCCTCAGTATCTGGATGACAACTGCAGACTGACTCTCCTCTTCCCAGAATTCTCCTGTTCTCCTTGCCCCATCTCTATTTCCTGCCTGCTACTGGCCAATCCGCATTTTATTAAACAAGTACAAGAAACAGATCTTTACAGGGTAAAACCATTGTCCCACAGCATGAATGACACTGCAAGAAACCCCAGACATTGCTTATTAAGCAGCCATTGAAGGTGCGGAGCAGAAGATTGTCAACCATAAGCTACCATAAAGATCACATCTGATAACACTCTGGATGCCTGGAGGTCAATGCCACAGGTTGGCTTAGGTCTACATGCTGAGACTCTGCTTCTGAGCAGTCAGGAACATGGCGGTGGGGACATCAGCTGAAGATGGGGTGCTCTGGAGTGCAGTGTGCCACATTGCACCAGTAACCTCTATGCACCAGAAAATGTTTGTTTACATGGCTGAAATTTGTTAGGGAACTCCCTGAGAGTCTTGAGTGTGTTTGATGTTAGCAAATTGCCAGTCTTTAGTCACTTGTCCAACAACAATTTGCTGTGGAAGCCTTGCTTGTTGAACTTCAGCTGCAGGCTTGTGTCCTCTGCTTTTAAATTGTAAGTTGTTTTTACAAGAGAGCTTGTCCTTTTTGACTTGTTACTGGCACTATTTAATCACACTGTGTTATGTAAATGCCATGTTTGTACATATGACCCCTAAGTGGTTATATGCATAAAAGTGTGCTGCAGTGGAAAAGTGAAGATTGAAATGAGCCCATTTTCCATTGGAATAAAGTATTTGAGTAGCAACGTCTAGCTGCCCCTTTCTGTTAAAAGTTTTACCTAAGAACTACAGTTACTTCATTTCAACTTTGAAGTCAAGCTTGGGTGTATGGCATTTTAGAACACTCTTGGTCAACCTTGAACGCATTCTGTACGGAATTGAATTTTATAGAAATAATTGAATGCTTTCATCTGTAACAGAATTAGTGGCCTGTAAAGCACTGTGGTTTCTTGCAGTGCTCTGCAGTTGTTAAAGGAAGAACTTTATTACAGGCTACCTGCTTAGGGAAGCAAGAGGCACAGAAAAGTACTGTTTCCAAAATGAGAATCACTGATAAGAATGTTACAAAATTTTAACTTTTAAAAGCATTCTATCCCCCATCCTATTATTTAAGTGACCCAATATTTAAGGTTTAAATAAAACCAAATACAGGTGAATAAAATCAAACCAAACTTTGGAGGACTAAATTTTGGTGCTCAGCCTTTATAGCAATTTATATATAGCATGGTACAATTTTATTTGCCAGAATGTCAACTTCTTTCTCTGTCCTGCTTTTACTTTTTTACATTCTGTTCCTTCCCCTCTATAATTAAAGAAACCTTTAGAAAATAACATTATCATAGGATACATAATTGTTGATACTTGCTAAGTACAGAAATGCCAGGAGAGTGAGATTTCCATCACAAGTGAATGTGTGTCCAGAAGTTTTCCAGTTTATGCCTGACCGTTACAGCCGCAGGTATGCCTTTACTCCAACCAGCATGGCCACCGAGGGTAGCAGTTCTTCATGTGCTTAACATAATCATACAGATTCAAGTTTCTGAGTCATGGGAGAATCTGTATGATTTAAAAGTGTCCTGAGTGTTTCTCAACAGAAGAAGTAGCAGCATCTAAAGGCTGTTTAAGAACACAGGAAGGAATGCTTGAAAAGTGTGCTATAATTATCACTGCCTTCGGTGATGGGACAAGTCTCAAAGGCCTTCAGCCTTCAGAGATTTAAACAGAATGTTGTAATAGTTGTAAGCCTTGGCTGCCATTTCCCATGTAGCGGAGGATCAGAGGTCTGATTGTGCCTATTGCTGTGATTAAATCATTTCATTATTCTGTCTTAAATTTTCCTGTTTCCTGAATTCTCTCATAGTGGAGTACCGATCCTGAAGATGGTTAGGGAGTGAAATGTGAGCATTTGAGCTCTGAACATAGAGAGCATGGAGTCGATGTACTAGTTACTTCACCGTCTGAAACGTGGGGAGATAGTAACTGACTGCCAAACTCGGAGGAAGGTATTACCACAGAACCTCAGCAGCAAGTGTCAGCTATGTGGCAACAGCATTCTGCTTACCCTGGGTGTCTAGAACAATCTTGCCTGCTTGGCCATACATATCGTGCCCTCAGTAGTAGGACTTGGCAATTTCCCCTGTGTACTTTGTCCTCACTCTAGCGCATTCTCGAAGGCTGAACAGTGACCACGCCCAGTCCACAAGGCCATTGAGTCTGCACTGATCAAAAGTAAGCCATGAGGTCAGGTACACTGTGAAAACGGCTGCATTTCTGAGTTGAACAAAGTGTGGAGAAAATCACAAGGAACATGGGGAGTTGGGGCCTTGGAAATCCCTCTGCCAGACCCTTGGTTTGTTGCTGTATAGTGGCCAGGCAAGAGGCGGATGGAAAGACTAAAAATACCTCAGAGTTTACAATGTTCATTTGGTTCAAGGTATTTTAATTTATAGAACATAAAACCAGTATACATCTTTATAACGCCCTGCAAAGAGTTAAAACCGAGGATTTTTTTTGGTCTCAGAATTACCAGTGTGCCTGACTGTTGTCATGTGACTAGAAGAACTGGTTCTCTATAGAATAAAGTTCTCATCTTATAACTGAGGCAGAAGGATCCAGAGAAACCACTCTGCGTAGCGAACACGGATGCCACTTCAGAGCCTACGTGGGATTTCCCTCACGCAAAGATGTGGCCTGCTGTACTTCTGTCCACTTCCAGAAGCTGCAAGTGCTTAATGAAGCATTATTGATAAGGTTCAGCAGTGATGTGGCATAAAGATACGGCGTGCTTTCACCGTGGTGCTGCATTGGGTTTTGTTTGTTTTTTAAGGAGAGTTACCCATGCCCTTACCCATGCCTACCTGTTCTATATTACCAGAGTCTGGCTAGCTTCTGTGGTCAACAAGGTCAGAGTTCCCAAGTTGATCACCTATATTGTGCCCAGCATTACCTGCCGTGGCTTTAGAAGACTGAGGGTGTAGCTTCATATTTAAATGGCTCCCTTGCCCCACATTCTGCCTGCAAGTCCAAAACTTATTTGACAATCACATTCCTGCAAATGCACCAAAATATTTTGTTGTCTTTAACTGGCAGCTAGTGTCAGATTTTTGTTGTTGTTTTTAACTTTTTCTGATCCCAAACTATCTTATATAATTCAAAAGTACCGCCACCAACAAAAATCAACAGCCAGAGAGAACCATTGTTCGGTGTGTATTTTTCTCTATAGTTAATGTTATATGTGTGCACAACGGGAAATGGCCCCGAAGGCCATTCAACAGAAAAATTACCAGTCACAAGAAGATAAAACGTGTAGGAATCCAAACATCAAGCCATAATAGATTTGTAAAATATAACTTTTTAGCTTAGGCTAAGGACTGCAAAAGGTCTCTTTTGTTCTATTTAAATTTGGTGTTTGGGATTAAATAAAAAAACTAAAATGTGTCATGTGTTTAGTTTTTCTTTAAACATACCTTATTTTTTCTATAAGTGTGTTTGGGGCAAAACATTTTATCCATTGCAAATCAAAATGTACAATGAGCTAGAGTTTGCTCAGCTAGCAACAGCATTCAGATACACTGAACAGTTCATCAGATATGTATATAGTGTTGAACTAGTTTAATACAGCATGAGGATGTGAACACTTGTTAAGGTTTTGATAAGTTGCTCAGATGCTAGGTCAGAATATGTCATTTTAAATGTTTGCAATTAAAAGTACTTTTAGGGTATTAATTTTCAGGTGTTTTCTATAGCTTCACAATTAGAGTTTGAAAGGATGGCTCAGTGCTTAAGAGTACCAGCTGCTCTTTAGGGGACCTGGATTCAGTTCCTAGTACCCACATGGCAGTTCAAAACCATCTGTAATTCCAGTCTCGGGGCATCTGATGCCCTCTTCTGAGCTCCATAGGCTCTGCATGCATGTGATACACAGACTGGTGGTTTGAATGATAATGGTCCCCGTAGACTCATATTTGAATGCTTGGTTCTCCAGTTAGTGGAATTGTTTGAAAGAGATTAGGGATGTGGCCTTGAAGGAAAGTATTTCACTGGGTTCAAACTTAGTTTTCATAAGCCCACGCTAGTCCCAGTGTGTCAGTCTGCTGCCTATGAATCAGGATGTAAAGGTCTAAGCTACTGCACCAACACCATGTCTGTGTGCTTCCCATCATGATGATCATGGACTAACCCTCTACAATTGTAAGTTAAATGCTTTCTTTTATGAGTTGTCTTGGTCATGGTGTCTTTTCACAGCAATAGAACAGTAAAAGACACGGTATATTCATGCAAACATAAAAATCTAAAACCTAAAAAAAGCTAATTACATAAAAACATCTCAAATTGTTGAGTAGTAAGTAGAGTTCGGATTTCCTGTACCCCCCAAAAAAGGTTCCTACCTGTGGTGGCACATGCCTATGATCCCAGCACTCAAGAGGCAGAGGCAGGTGGATCTCTTGAGTATGAGGCCAGCATCTATAGAGAAAGTTAAAGGACAGGCAGGGCTACTCAGAGAAACCCTGTCTCAAAAAAAAAAAAAAAAAAGAGTGAGTGAAAAGACAACTTTGCTACTTCGCATGTCTGTTCCCAACCAAGGCTGTTCAGACAGCCAATGGTATCTAATTTTGGCTCATCCATCCTGACTATTGTCACCTCTTCATTTTCCACAGTTGCCCTTGGGTGCTTGGCTCTGAGAGGGAAGGGGCACAGCCATGGTGGTCTTATTTTACCCTGCTTTCTTTTTCTGAGACCTTTTCTCTGGCTGGAAGTGAACCCATTTCCTCCAACCAGATGCCTCTACATCTTACCCAGGTATCTTCCATCTAAGGCTTAGAGTACACAACTCCTGTTCAGTCCTCCAAAGTTGTTCTTGCTGTGTGAAGGGAATTCGCAAAGTTTAGATTTCTCTTACTCGGCAAACTTGCCTTTGAACACTGGATGCACACATTGGCCCAGAAAAGCAGTGAGTGCAGAAATTCATTGCTGTTCAAGGTGTTGAGGAGGGCCGTGTGCTTAGACCTAAATAGAACATTTACACCACCCTAGGACTCGGAACATGGGGAAAGGGAGCAGAAAGGAAAATGAAGTAAGCGGGAAGATAGGGAGGAGAAGAGCTGGAAGATGGTGTCTTGGCGCTGGCATTTGACTTGCACTGGCCTGGGCCTGTTGGCTGCTAGACATGGATTGGAAACAGGCTTCATGGGGCTGGACTCCTCCCTAGGAACTATGGGCTACTATCTCTGGAGAGAAGAGGCAGTCATCATATTCCATTGCATGCTCAACAGGGAGCCCTGTAGTCTTAATGGCTAGTTCCAAAACTGTTTACAGATAATCATGGTTAAAATCAGTGAGTCATACATAAAAAGATGTGAGTGTGGAGAAGGGACGTGTATGGAAGAGGAGGTCTACCTGAGTAAGAAAGAGAAGAGAGGGTAGGCATGAGAGCAGTACATTATATACATGTATGAAATTCTCAAAGAAGTTTAGTTGGTCAAAAGATGTTATATAGCCATTTCTGGATTGGGAAGGATGGCTCAGTGGCAGAATATTAGCGTAGGCCCTGGGTTCTGTCCCTGGCACCTCACTACTACTGATTACATCCACAGAGAAGACAATAAGACACATACTCTGGAGATCACAGTTGAGTGGTGGCTGTATTCAGACTCCAGGATCCACCATCTCCTTCGCTGTGACTCCAAGCTTCTGGCTCACCTTTATTGAAAAGATGGTGGGAGTAGACAAAAGGAAATAAGTCATTGAAGTACTGGCCCAACACAGACATTATTGCTCTGGGTTCGCTTTCTGGTTCTAGTGTTTGCAACTATTTGGATTTTAAGGACCTTAAATGTCATTTTCCTGATGGACTGAAATGGCATTGTTTTCTTCAAAAATAAGTTCAGATGCCATCTCTATCATGAACCTTTCCTGTCCTCCCCAGATTCTGACCCACTCTAGGCCCTGCTTTGGCCTTTGGTTCATGCCAGTGCACACACTGAACAGCAATTAGGATGGTGCATCCAGGCTTCCCTTGCTCACTTGGGAGTGCCCTTCTGCTTTGGAAATTTTGGGGCCTTACTTTGAATTTTGGATTCACTTATATTTAAGACCCAGTTTAAATTCAGCTCCTATATAAAGTCTTCGATAACCACCTCTGTTGAAAATTCCCCCCCCCACACCTTTCTATAGCAATAACTGACATTAGCACTTGGTTGTCCGTGGGTGTGTGTGCGCAAAAATACCAAGTGGGCCCTGGGGGGTAGTGATGGACACATTAAAGTCCTAAATGAGGGGGGGTCAAGAGAGGGGTCTTTAGATTTAATTAATAACACCTTAGTCACTAAATCCCTTGGGGTTAGATACTAGATCCATTTCCCCCAATTTATATGTGTGTGTGTGTGTGTGTAAGGGAGGGGGGAAGGGAGAGAGGGAGAAAGAGCTATTGATGGTGCTAATCAAATACAAAGTTGGGTATTCACCATTAAATTGTAACTCCGTCCATTTGTGTGTATCTTGTACAGAGAAAGAGTGAAAAGAAAGAAAAAAAGCCCATAGGTCGACCGATGGGTGCTCAGAAGATCTGACTGGATGGATTGATGGTCTTGGGATGCCTTCCTTCCTGAAAGCTCATATTTTCTTAGTTTTTTCCCTCACAGTATTTGGTAGGCTGTCCCTCCCCCTTTTCTCTGTCCATAGGATCTGTGGTACTTTGAATGTAACTGGCCCCCACAAGCTCATAGGGAATGGCGCTATTAGGAGCTGTGGCCTTGCTGAAATAGATGTAGCCCTGTTAGAGGAAGTGTGTCACAGGGGGAGGGGGTGGACTTTATGGTCTCTTGCTCAAGCTTTCCCCAGTGTGACACTCAGACCATTTCCTACTGCCTGCAAGATGAAGGACTCTCAGCTACCTCACCAGCACTATGTCTGCTTGCATGTCACCGTGCTCCCCACCATGATACTGAACTGAACCTCTAACTGTAAGTGAGCCTCCCCAGTTAAATGGTTCCCTTTATAAGAGTCGCTGCAGTCATGGTGTCTCTGCACACCTACAACAGAAGTTCGTACCAGGGACTGGGATATTGCTGCAACGGGCCTGACCTTGTTTTTGTTTAAAGGAATCTGGACCTTGGGACTATGGGTTAGAAAAGCAGTGGAATGCTTTAAGTGCTGTTTAATGGGCCATAACAATAGGAGCATGGAAGACAATAGTGTTAAATGTGATTTGATGAACTGTGGGGAATGGCCCAAGAAGTTACCAAGGAGAAGTGCCTAGAGATTGTTCTTAGGATATTTTGGTGAAGAAAGTGACTGCTTTTTACCCTTGTCCAAAAAATTTGCCTGCAGTTAAAGAATTTTGGATTAATTCTCTTGGTAGAGGAAATCTCAAAACAGCCTAGTACAGACTCTGCTGTGTGGATATTAGCGGTAACTCTAATGAAGATTTATAATGAAAAGGAACAAGCCAAGCAGAGTAAATTACAAAATATAAAATTTAAGAAAAAAAAGGAGCACCAGGCAGTGGGATGGAACTAAATCCTGTGTTCAAGAAGATAAACGGATTAAGAAATGGAATAAAGGAAGTGGTGACTTCAGGGCAAGATCCCACCCAGCTAAGTTTCTAGTTCGTGAAAAGGAACTAAAGCAAATTTAGAGCTGGGTGTAGTGGTGTGTGCACACATTTAATCCCAGCACTCGGAAAGCAGAGGCTGGCAGAGCTCTGAGTTTGAGGCTAGCCTGATCTACTGAGCAAGTTCAAGACAGCCAAGCTTAGGCAGTAAAAGTAACAATCAAAACCAGAAAGCTGATGAAGATGTAATTGAACATGGGGGCCATGTGCCCCAGCAAACAACAGAATGTGGCAGCTTCGGCCACATGGTACTGGCTTTAGAGTTAAGGACAGAAGAAACAAGTTACGGAATTTGCCTCTGCGCCTAAAGAAAGCTGCTAAGGCCAGGCTAGTGTCGGGGTGTCCCTGAATGGAGGCCTAGAGAGGCCATGAGGTGATGCTGTGAAGTTGAAGCCTGGATTGCCTTGGAGACCCCAAGACATTAGAGATGCCAGAGTCATGAGATACCTGTGAAGGACAGCTGCTAACAGGAAATTTAAACAACCCAAGAGAAAGAAGTGTGTAGCAGTCAACAGAGCTAAGCAGTGTTGGAGATCAGAAGAGCATTGGAGATGCAGAGTTTGGAGTTTTCCCAGCTGGTTTTTGGTCTTGCTTTGGTCCAGTATTTCCCCACTATGCTCTCTTCTCTACATTTTGGAACGGTAATGAATAGCCTGTGCCATTATATATTAGAAGTATGTGATCTTTGTTTTTATTTTGATTTTACAGGGGATTACAGTTAAGAAATTGCATTGAATCTTAGAAACTTTGGACTTTCTTTCTTTTCTTTTCATTTTTTTTCTTCAAGACAGGATTTCTCTGTGTAGCCTTGTGGCCTGTCCTGGAACTCACTCTGTAGACCAGACTGGCCTTGAATTCACAGAGATCTGCCCTCCTCTGCTTCCGAAGTGCTGGGATTAAAGGTGTGTGCCACCACCGCCAGGCGAACTTTGGACTTTTAAACATTGTTGAAACTGTTATAGACTATCGGGACTTTTGAAGTTGGACTAAATGCATTTTGCACTATGATATTATTTAAAGCTTATGAGGGCCAGGGAGTGGAATGTGGTAATTTGAATGTAATTGGTTCTCATAAGCACATAGAGAATGGCCCTATTAGGTGGTATGGCCGTGTTGAAGTAGGTGTAGCCTTGTTGGAGGAAGTGTGTCTCTGTGGGAGCAGGCTTTGAGATCTCAAAGTTTCTCTCAATATGACTTTCAGACTATTTCCTGTTGCCTGCAAGATGTAGGACTCTCAGCTACTTCGCCAGTCCCATGTTTTCCTTTGAGTCACCATGCTCCATGATAATGGACTGAGCCTCTGAACTGTACGTGAGCCACCCCAATTAAATGTTTTCCTTTATAAGAGTTGCCATGGTCATGGTGTCTCTGCACAGCAACAGAAACCCTAAAACAGTGTCCATGTTGATCAGTGACTGTCCTTTACTTTTTTGGGGATTATAAGTTCTAATGAGCTGTGAAGTACCTGTTGGCCATGGATGGGCAGGCTGTAAGTGTGGAGGTCCTCAGCCTGACCCTGAAAACCAGTGGACAGCATCTTATTGTTAGTGCACATTTGGAAGTGATAGCCAGAGGCCACATGGGTCTCAGCTGCAACTGTAGCTACTGCAGTTTGGTTTCCTTTCTTTGTATGTGTGTGCTTGGTTGTTTTTTTTCTGCATTGCTAGGGATCAAAATGAGGATCTGTGCGTGCTAAGCAACCACTCTCCCACTGAGCTATATCCCAGCCCTGCACCATTGTCCTAATGGCGCCTCGTGTCTCTCTACTACTTGGAGTATGGAGGTGTACTCTACAACAGAAACCCAGAAGTTAGTAATCACCATCTTTAGCAAGACACTGACTTTGCTCTGGCATGAGAAACCATGATTTGCAACATGTGGTATATGGAAGATGATGCTGAGTTTGGAATGTCAGAGTCAGGGTGACGAGTGGGTGTGGTGTGATAGCTCAGTGGGCAAAGGCACCTGCTTGCAAAGCCTGACCACCTGAGTTCAATCCCCAAGACATACAGACTGGGAGGGAACTCGCTCCTGCAAGTTGGCCTCTGACACCCACACATGCACCATGGCAAATACAGCACCTCTCCCTCATACACGCACATACATAGGCACATAGAAGCTTTCAAATGCCATAAAAAGCGTGAGAGCTCAGTCATGGCTTTTGCTGGTGCGTGAGGATATTTTAATTGCAGGCCTAAAATCAAATGTATTAGTTGACCAGCTAGACCCCTGGGGGAGAAATCCTGTCCCTATGGGGAGAACCTTGGCTGCTGGTTGCCACCAGAGCAGATCATAAGGCAAGGTGGGGGATCTGCAGCACAGAGGTAGCAGGAGAACTGTCAGAATGACCAAAGTGGGGAAGAAAGCTGGGAGGGTTGACGAAGAGCTCTATTGCACAGAAGTATAGGCTCTGGGTGGGGTGAACTGGGGCGATGGGAGTGGGAGCAAAAAAAAATGAGGGTTAGAGCAATGGGAAAGCCCAGAAAGTTCTGTAACAGGGAAATAGCTTAGCTGGGGAAGTTTGTTATCACATGTATATCATTTGAAACCTGCCCTATTCTTGGCATTCCGTGTTCTTGGCATTCCTAGTGAGGTAATTTCTTTCTAGGACAAGAAGCCTATACCTCAGGCCTGTTTACCTGGTGTATGGTGTTCCATGATGACACTTAGCTCAGATGGTGTGGGCAGCTCTCTGACTTTGCGTCTGAAAAGAAATGTGTTTTGACTGTATAATCACTATACAGATGTGTAAGAACATCATCTTTGGGATGGATGTTAGCAACTGGGTATCTTCAGGAGACACCCTCCTGGAGTCCACTCAGCTCCATATTCAAGGATTCCAGACTGTGCGGCAAAAGGAAGTGCTAGCTTGTTCCTATTGGTCTGGGGATTATAACAGAGCTGCCTACTTCAGTAACAGGTACATGGTGGGAAAGCATGACAGATCCCTGCAAACTTACTCATCAGGCAAGGAGAGCGGGGCTGCACTCAGCAATGGTTGGGGATAATGGGCGATTTTAAGGGGATTACAGACAGAGAACATCGGCTGCCAACCAAGCTCTTAGAAGATGAGCCACTCCTCTTTCTCAGGCTCTGACCTGGGGGGAAAAGAGTCGGAGAGACCTGGAACAGAGTGCTTAATGGTCTTTCTGTTTCTGGGTCCTCCTTGGGTACTGAGAGAGGGTGGGTGTAGGCAGGGAGCCCCTCTTTCGGAGTCTTGTAGCACACCTAGTCTGGCTGGCCTACTCTGCAGCCCCCTGTGGCTTTCCTTAACTTCTGCCTTGCTCAGCTTTCATAGGGAAGGAATAAAGAATGCCAGCCCCCCCCCCACCTCCCACTGCCTGCCTCTGGCCTGGAAAGCACATAGCTTTTTGCCACCAACAGACATCTGCCATGGGCTTTAAGCAACTGAGGCTGACTGTATGTTCAGAGACTGTAGTATCACAGCTGACCTCCATCCTCATCAAGATGCCACAGGGCACCGCGCCCATCCAGCAGTGATAGTGGCAAAGGTGTTGCCGCCGAGTGTTGAGGTCTGCCAGCACCTCAAGTTCTTTACTAGGCCAGCAGGCAGACTGCTGGAAGACCCACAAATTATTCAGTTGGTTGCCATATAAGGTGCCATTTGGTGTTGGCAATGAAAGCAGAAATGAAGTAATGAGACTGCCTTTTCTTTGTGGTCATAAATAAACCTTATATCAGTTTGGGCAGAGAAGTCTAGAAATGTTTTGAGCACAGAAATGTGTAGGTGGTCTTGGGTAAGGCTCATGTACCGGATACCACGTTAAGAGCTGGCAGATAAAATCCACGGAAGTTACTGCTTTGGATTGAGTTGGTGTTCAGACCCCAGTGGTCCAAATCAAAATGGAGCCTTTCTAAGCTAAGTTCCTGGGACTTTAATAAATTGGATTGCTTATCTGACCTTCTAAGAAATTGTGTGAAAGATGATAGGCAAAGAAGCAAGAAGCAAAGTCAGTATGTCTTCTGGCCTTTTAGGATGGCTTAATGTCTTCCGCAGACTGAAGTAATTTTGACTTCTTCCTAGTCTCAAGATGGTAAAAGGGGGACACCAGGAGCAATGCATAGTGATTCCAAAGGGGCTTCATAAGCTGGTGAGTGGAATGAAGTTTTAAAATGTGGATAACGAGCTAGCTGTGGTGGCAAATGTCTTTAATCCCAGCTCTTGGAAGGCAGAAGTAAGAGGCTCTTTAGGACTTTGAGGCCAGCCTGGTCTACATAGCATGTTCCAGTTCAGCCAGGACTACTCAGAGAGAGTCTGTCTAAGACAAACAAACAAACAAACAACTTTTTAAAAATGTAGACAATCCCTTTGATTTTAGAGACTGAGCCCTCTTGGGAGTAAGCTTTCTGGTATATGCTATAGGAAAGGCTTATTCTGTATATATAAGAAATGTATATTATCTGAAGCAAAGAATTCTAGAGGTTCAGATAGAAGTATTCTGTTAGAGTACTATGTGACATGTGTTTCTGCACAGAATACTGAGCTGCAGTTTGATGAAGAATAATAGCACAGTAAACATATTGTGAATTGGCACTGAACGTATGAATTCAGTTACCAATAGGGCATTCATTATGTAATTTTCCTATGTGATTTTGTGGGCCCTCTGTAAAATACAAGATGAGAGATAGATATATTTTGAGCCTGGTGAGTGAGTGAGTGAGAAATGATATTTGTGAGAGAGAGGGGTAGGGATCTGAAGGGTTACCCTGAGAGGTCACTTGGGATGAGATGCTGTGGTGGTAGTCCTTGGGAGAACAGAGGCATGAACTCGTGTGTGTGTGTGTGTGTGTGATATCAGAGAATAAATGAGTGAGTTAACTGATTTCCGAGGCAAAGCTGGGCAACGGGCAAGAGGATGACTGGAGGGAGAAGATCCCAGGCTCCAGATCCTGTGCTAGCAGAAGGAGCACAGGAAACGGGCTAGGGAGTGGGGCAAGTGGATTTGTTTCACTGACGATAATAATGAGAACTGGGTCAGAACCAGGTTGGCACTCGGAGACTGAAGGTTTCCTCCCCATTGGTCATCATCTGCCCTCGGTCTTGACAGTGCCCTTGTCTTGGGGATTGCAAGGCAGTTTTATTGAGAGGAGTTCTTTGGAACTCAGATGGCCTTGGAGGACAGGACACTTATCCCCTGCTCCTACCAGCTGTGTCAGGCCACACAGGCCCCGAACGACAGCCAATTTTCACTGCTTCCCACCTATATGACAAAAGATCGTCTAATGTTCTTCCTGCTTTTCAATAGGAAATAAACATGCCGAGAATGAAATGGGAAAAGTCTGTAAGAGAGTAGCCATTAAAGTCTTTTTATTCCCTCTCAGAGGCATCACCATTACCAGTTTATATTCTATCCTCCCAAGATGGAGCTCATGACCAAAGACACAATTGCATGATTCATCCCTCCTTAAATGCTCTATTTGTTCTAGATTCTGTGTCATTTATTATTTCTTAGAAATTATTTCATGTTAGTGAGTTAAGAATGCACTCATTTCTTTTGCCAACTGCATAATATTCCACTGTGTGAATGCATTATAACATATTCAATTAGTCCCCTGCTGTCGAACACATATTGTTGCCAGTGTTTTACTATTATAAATTATGTTTCATTGAGTAACATTATACTTATATCATTTTGCATATGCAAATAAGACAAATTCTCTGTGGTAGAATTGTTGGACCAAATCGTTTGCAATTTTGAGTTACTGCAGAATTGCCTCCATAAAGCTCTATCATTGTACACCACCACTAGCTATGACTAAGGGTACCTGTCCTCCTTAACCCAAGGCATTAGAAAAAACTAGTTCAACCAAGTTTTCTCCTCTTAAGAAGGGACAAGTTAGTAAGAGAAATGTGATCTTTCAAAACAGCAGGTCAGATCACCTCACATCCCTCATTATTTCCCTGTTGCTGTAAAGATGAAGCCAAAGCCCCTTAACCTGGCCCAAAAGCTCCCATGACCTAGACATGCCACTCTCTGCTCTTACCTGTCATGTTCCTCTTAGATGCATTGGTGTTTCAGTTTCCCTGACTTTCTTTCCCTGGAATGTGCCAACTTTGTCCCGCCTTCAAAGTTCTATGTTTACTGGGTCCTCCATTATCATATTTGATCTTAGTGTCTCCCATATTGTATCGATTTCTATCTAAAATCCATAACTTCATATCTCAGAGGAGTTGACATTAATATCAAACCCCTAGAATGGTTTCCAGTGGAGAAAATAGAGCATCTTCTCACAAATGATGCCAGCCAATAAATCCATGTAAATCACCATTACCTAGCTACCATTGTGCCAACTGATTCAGGCTGGATCCACCAATGAACACCAAAACTAGTAGGTGAAACATGGCTGGGGGTCTAGATAATTACACAGATAATTTGTCAATTATAAGGGAGGGAAAATACCCTTTTATCATGAAAAGATGTGGCAGTCCAATCTGCAGTAACCAGTTCGGCCTTCTGCTGTGAAATATGGGAGAGATGCCACTTCAGTGCCTTTGCCTCCAACACACAGAGCCCCACCATAATCATGGCAGAGCATCAAAACAAATCTCAAACCTGGAGGACTATGAAATAATTATAAACAAAAGAGCAACAATAAACTTTAGAAACTACTATCAAAGTGGTGGATGTTTTGCTATTATCTGTCTCTTTGGCTTTTTAAGGCAGAGACTGATGTCACATGCTCACTGCCTTAGTTAAGTTTCTAATACTGTGATAAACACCATGACCATAGACAGTTTAGTGAGAAAGGGGTTTTTATGGCTTACATGTCCTAATCACAGTCCATCACTGAGGGAAGCCAAGGCAGGAACTCAAGCAGGACAGGAGCCTGGAGGCAGGAACAAGTGCAGAGGCCATGGAAAACTACCGCTTATTGACTTGCTCCTCATGGCTTACTCGGCTTGCTTTCTTATACAAACTCAGGACCACCTGCCCAGGATGGCACCACCTACAGTGGGCTAGAAGGCCCTTCCACATCAATCATCAACAATAAAATGCCTTATAGACTTGCCTAGAGGCTGATCTGATGGGAGCGTTTTTCTCAGTTGAGGTTCCTTTTTCTCTAGCTTCTGTCGGGTTGAACAACAACAAAAGCCAACTAACCAACACACTAATCTTTAATTCACTATGTATCCAAGGATGACCCTGGACTCCCCAGTCCTTGCCTCCACTTCACACGTATTGGAATTACACCACCATACCCAACTTCCTCTTCCTATATAAACCAGAAAATGCTAGAAAAGAAACCAGAAAATCCCCAGTTGGTTCAGAGCTGAGAGTGACATAGTATGACTTCATTTTAAGATGATAACTTTGAACTGGCAGCTGGATGGAGTGTAACCTCTGTAAGAAAGACAATGGAGAAACCACGTGACCTGTTGGGAGACTACTGGAATGATTCAGGCAAGATGTGGGTAACATGGGACTTGAGTGGAAACAAATGACTCATTTACACGTGAAAGCATACAAATGGTAGATGCATATCATTTATTTCAAAGATACAGAGAAAGTGGAGTAACAGCCACAGAGTCACTGTGTGGCTGCAGCCGTGACCAGTTTCATATATGACCAATACATATACTGTTTCATGTATGCGCCTATCCATTTCCTCCTACCGTTTAATTGTCATGCAAATCTCAGATGTACCTTTGCATTCTGAGTGATGTAGGATCGAAGGGAAGAGTAGAGGATGCCCTCAAAGTTTACTGTGAAAGATGGAGGTGTAGTTCTTTCAGATGGGGGAGACTTTAAGTGGAATAATTTCAGAGGACAAATGGCAGAAGAGGTTACATCTGTTCATACCCAAGTTTGCAGTGCTTACCCGAAATTCCAGGAGCTGTTGGATAGTCAAGACTGTATATCAAGGAATCTGGGTCTTTAGATATAAATTGGGTACTTGTTAGATTATAGATGTATCTAAAACCAAGTCATAAAACTCCATCTTCTGGTAATCACAGAGCACCTCACATCAGCCTAGCCCTTCTGCTAATACTAATTATGAACTCTAGAGCATGGCAGAGTGACCTCCAGCAGGCACGCTGGAGGAGGTCAACTCTTGAGAGAAGGAAACCACGCCAGGGAGATCTATGCAAACAGAGCCATTAACTGTCTCTACCAGGGTACCCTCTGGCTCTTGCACGGTGGATGGATAAAACTCAAACAGAAAGGAGCAGTTTTGTGTGGAAGCTTCTAGAGAAGGTGGAACCCAAGGAGGCAAGGAGGATTCTCAGAGCGTGAGCCCTATAACCAGTGTGTAGACTCCACCTGCACCCTCATCTGGCTTCTTAGCCTTGCAGATATAGATGAAGCAGAGGACTCCAAACCCCATAGTTTCCCGGGGAAAGCAACCCCTGGAAGGCTGAAGGAAATCAAGCAAGATGTCAGCTTTCCGCTGTAACTGAGCTCAGGAAGGACCCCAGCCTCTACTGACAAGACAGAAAGCCCATACCTGACGAACTGAAAGACAGCCCTCTGCCCATGAGCTAAGAACCAAATTGAAAAAACCAAATTATAATCGTAGAATTCAAAGTCTAGCCATCACAAGACTGGCATGACCTTCTAGTGTTTAATAGCTTACTAGGACAGCCCCCCTCAGAGGGAGATGACAGACTCTAGAGTCTCTGTAGTAAGTCCCCCATAACATCCGATCTAGAATCACAGGCAAATCAAAGAAACAGGAAAATGGGACAAGCGAAAGCCTTCAGAATAGCAGAAGTAACAGACAAGAACATTGAGACAATTTTGATCACTGTTTTTTGTTTGTTTTTGAAACAGTCTTTCTACATTGCCTAGCTGTCTTAGAACTTGCTCTGAAGACTAGACTGGCTTCAAATTCACAGAAACTCACTTGCCTTTGTCTCCAGAGTGCTGGGATTGGTCACTGTTTTGAGGAGCCAACAGGAATAACTAATTAATGAAGATACATGGAGACTATAAGACCCCAATCAAAACGTCAGAACCAGAAGATGTAACATATCCAATAAAGGGTCCACATATACTGTGCTGGCTAGTTTTATGTCAGCTCAGCATGGGCTAGAATCATCAGAGAGGAGGGCGCTTCAACTGAGAAAATGCCTGTATACTATGGGGATACAGGCAAGATAGTAGAGCATTTTCTTAATTAGTGATTAATATGGGAGGGCCCAGCTCGTTGTGGGTGGGAACACCCCTGGGTGGTGGTTCTGGGTTCGATAAAAAAAAAGCAGGGAGAGCAAAACCAGTGAGGACCCCTCCATGGCCTCCGCGCCAGCTCCTGCCTTCAGGATCCTGCCCTGACTTCCTTCAGTGATGAACAGTGATATGGAAGTGTAAGCCAAGTAAACCTTTTCCTCCCCAAGCTGCTTTGGTCATGGCGTTTCATCACAGCAATAGTAACCCTAACTAAGACAGATAGTAATCAAAGAAAAGGCCAGAAAACCTGAAGTCATTCAAATGAAGAACACAGACAAAAGATAATTTTAGAGAATTATCCAGGTCCAAATCCCAGCATCTGCATGGTGGCACACTTTGGCCTATAAATGCAGTTCCAGGGGATCCAGTGCCCTCTTCTGGCCTCTGAGAGCCCCAGGTGAGAGTGTGATGCACAAACATATATATAGGCCAAACATTCATGCACATAAAATAATGAAATCTAAAACATTTTAATTGAAAAAAATAATACAGCTTCATTGACCTGGGTCATCAGGTATAGTCCACACGTAATTGCAGTGTCAGAAGGAGAAGAGAAACAGTCAGCAGGAAAAAATAATTAATACTTTCTTCAAAATTCAATATCCCTGTAGGTCTGGGATATCAATAAATCCTAAGCAAGACAAACACAAATAATCTCTATATAAGCACTCCGTTAAACTGTTAGATAAGTTATCAGAACTAAGAAAATAATCTTTAAAAGGTCAAAGGGAAAGATGGCATAGTGCATGCAGAGGCCTGCCCAGGGAATGACAGTTAGTGTCTCACCACAAGAGTAAGTTACCAGACAAGGAATTTTTAAGTGCTAAAAGAAAACAGCACAATAGCAAAATTTTGTCAACCTACAATTCCATATCCTGAAAAATGTACTTCATCAACAAAGCATCAAATGCCCAGCAAACTAGAGAATGTGTCATTCAGGAGTCACACAACCCCAGCTGGTGAAGGCAGCTTTCAGGCTGGAGAGAAAGAATGCTGTTGATAAGGATGGGTCTCACACCGGAGTATGAGTAGAGCCCTGGCATGGGTGAGGGTGCCAAGATTATAGATACAGAGAGAAAGGCATGCTGCTCAGGGGTACCCCTGCAGTGAGCTTGGGAAGGTGGCGAGGAGTCAGCCAAGGAGATGGGGAAGGTGGCGAGAATCCAGCCAAGGAGATGGAGCTGCCAGCAAGGTTGGAGGACTGATGTGGGATTCCCTTCTGTATGCTATGAGTATGTTTTATTAGCATTGGCTAATAAATAAGCTGCTTTGGCCTATAACAGGGCAGAATATAGCCAGGCTGGAAGAGTTATATTGAGAGAGTAGGCAGAGTCAGGGAGATGCCATGTAGCTACCGAAGGAGAAAGCTGCCCAGAACCTTTTACAGTAAGCCACAGCCTGGTGGTGATACGCAGATTAATAGAAATGGGTTAGTTTAAGATATAAGAGTTAGTTATTAGGAAGCCTGAGCTAAAAGGGCAAACAGCGTTGTAATTAATATAGTTTCTGTGTGATTATTTGGGTCTGGGCCGGGAAACGAACGAGCAGTCTCCTACTACAGAGGACAAACAGATAGGTCAGCCGGTCAAATGTCCCCTGAGACTGACAGGCCAAGTGAGGGACTGGAGCTGAAGGCCATCAGTGAGCACATAGGATCTTAGCTGATAGAGTGATGGAGGAGAAAACCTGATCCACAAGAGAATGTGAGTGAAATTCAACACTGCACGAGAGAGCACTGGATGGAGGTCATAGTAACAGCTGCTGTCACCAGGCTTCCACCCCTTCTTCCAGAGGAAAAGCCAATACTGAGCTGATTTCTGCAACAGAACAAGCTAGGGTTGAGGGAGAGAGGGCTAGTATGCCTGTCATTGTGTTCTTTTCTTCTACTTTTCTTTCTGGAGCCAGTGCCCCTGTGGCTTCTGAGTTTTGTGGCACACAAGTGCAGAGTGATAGAATTTACATATTAATTTGGAGAAGAAGGAGGAGGAGTGTACGCAGCGATAAACGACATACAGACAAATCTACTGGCTAGGAGAGTAAAGGGACATTGGGAGGAAACCATTTTCTAGAGAATAGTTAGGAAACGGTCCTCTCCACTCCATCTTAGGCAAAAGGCCAAGAAGTGATAGGAAAGACTCCGGTAGAGGATGTATGAGCAGAGGCCATCGCAGCAAGCCGTGTGGCTGTCCACAAGTGGCACAGCCAAGGAGGGAGATGCTTAGGGAGTTTGGGGACCTCCGGGGTGGCCGAGGTGTAGCTGGAAGCCTGCTGAGGGATAAAGAGAAATGCCAGTGCTGGGTCCGATCTCAGGAGTCTTTGCCAGTCATGGTGAACACGGTGGCTCTTGTTCTGTGCCACAAGCTCTTGGGAAACTGTGAGATCTCTGTTGATTGGTCACGGAGAGCTCAGCTGAAGGGCCCTTGCCAAAATGATCCAGATGAAATGATGGTGGCAGTGAAGAGAAGCAGCTAGCTGTAGGATGTACTCTGAAGATGAGGCAAACTGATTGTTCTCAATGGGGGATGTTGGTGTTTTCACGTTGAGTACAAAGCTGCTGATAACCTAGTCCAACTAGAAGATTGGGGAATAGGACGTGGGGATAAGGGATATCCAGAGCTGAGTTCTTAGTATGTTTCCTTCATCCCAATGGAACTGTTGGCTTAGCAGCTGGGCATGTCAATGTGAAGTTGGGGGATGACAAGGCTGGAGCTGTAAGGTGTGGACCCCAGTGATATGTAGCCGATGGCCACTTAGGCAGTGCATGTGGCTAGCAAGGAGGTATAGACATTTTCATGGATCATCTAAAGTTCAAGGGTTGACACTGGTAAGGAGACTGGGTGGGGGTGAGCAGTGATGTCGGAGGACAGAGGGCTAATGTTCTTGAGATGACACTGCATGGAGGAAAGAGGGTTTAAAATATTACTGGCGAGTAAAAAAGACAAAGAACGGAAAGACTATTAGATTAGAATTACGGGCCTTGTTGGTAACAACATAATACCTGTTTCTGTAAGCAGTGGACCAAAATCCCGAGTGATTCAGACCAAGAAAGAATGAGCTGAGGAACTTGAGACAGGACAGTGAAACCGTTTCCAGAGTTTTGCCAATGATAGGCGCAGAGGAATAAGGTGGATGAGTGAGGGTTTCTGTAGATGAGGGTTGAGAAACACATCTGGTTCTCAGAGAAGAACTCAGCAGAGAGAGAAAAGCAGTGGGCTGTGCCTGCTGTGCTAGGCAGTGGGAGACTGAAGTGGGGAATAGGGTGGAAGCAGGGACACACGAGCGCAGTGGGGAGCTGCCGCTGAGCAGGTTCCCTTGTGGCTGGGTAGGAAAGACTAACTGGCTGGAGCGAAAGGGAGGGCTGTCACACATCAAGAAGAGCAGAGAAGACACAACAGTGATATAGGTGTGAGGGAACCGAGCACCGGAGAATGTTGCTGGCACCTCCGGAGCCCAGCATTTGCACGCAAACATTCTGCAGGCCCTCTGAGGAAAAGCTATACCACCCGCATGATGCCGCCAACCCTGAGCGCTCAACCTGCAGCAAACTATGCAAGCAGGAGCTTATGAGACAATATGAGCATGCCATGTTCCCTGGTGCCTCTGCTCAAGACTTCCATGTTGCAGGGGAGGCTAATCCAACAGTCTGGGTGCTGGCGTGAAGAAAATAGGGGCAGAGCCACAGCCCAGAGCTCTGGACATGGTTGGAGGGCCAAGTGATCCTTGGGAGTGGAAAGCTCTGAGCTCTGCATGCGGCACAGAGAGGGAGAGGGGGCCCTTGTTAACAAACAATAGTGGGGGATCTAGGGGGCAGGGGACACAGGACACCAATTGAGGGCATGTTTATAAGTAAGGAAACAGAAAGCAAGTGAAACATCCAGCTCACCCTGTGAGACACTCCTTTATGTTTACAAGGTGGTGCCAGAGACAAGCAGGAACAAATCATTTCCCTGATCTGGTCCCCAAGGAGAATGTGTTCCTGTGTCTAGTCAGAACTTTTGGCATCAAAAGACAAAGCTTCAGGTTTTCTTTTTCTAAAGGTTTTGTTTTGTTTTTGTGTTGGAACCTTGCAGTGCTGTCCCTGGCTGGTCTTGAACTCAAGACTACACACTACTGTGCCTAAGTAGGACTTATCTTCTCTCCCATACCTGTATGTGTGCGCACGCGCACACACACACACAGAGGTGGGGGGCAGAAGATGCTGTTGAGCGAACTGCTTTACCATTCTCCACCTTATTCCTCTGAGGGCCTCCTAGGCTCTCACTGAACCTAGGGTTAGGCTGGTTACTAGTGAGTACCAGTGACCCCCCTGCCTCCTAAGTGTTGGATTATGGGAACTCAATCCCTTGATGGCTCTTGTACCAGGCAGCTAGGGATTCAGATTCAGGTCCTCGCCTCCCCAGCCCTGCTTAGCCTTCATTCCAGCACCCTGGAGATAGAGGGAAGGGAGTGGGGGACAATAAGCTCCCTGCCTGCTGTGGGATTTCTGCTCTTAACACACCACACACATTCTTAGCTGAGGACAGTCCTGTGGGGCCTCTCACCTTCCTCATCCATCCAGACAGAAACAGGGGCCATATCACATCGCGGAAACTGTGTTGTCCAGGCACCACTCTGACAGACTACAGCCCCACTCTGTCTACAACCCTACTATGACTGATTGCAGCCCTATTGTCTGACTACAGCCCCATTCTGTCTACAGTTCCACACTGTCTACATCCCTACTGTCTGACTGTAGACTACACACTGAATGACTGTAGCTCCACTCTGTTTGACTGTAGCCCCACCCTATCTGACTGTAGCCCCACTCTGCCTGTAATCCCACTGTGTCTGACTGTAGCCCTACTCTGAATGACTGAAGCCCCACCCTGTCTGACTGTAGCCCCACTCTGCCTGTAATCCCACTGTGTCTGACTGTAGCCCTACTCTGAATGACTGTAGCCCTACCCTGTCTAACTGTAGCCCCACCCTGTCTGACTGTAGTCCCACTCTGACTGTAATCCCACTCTGACTGACTGTAGCCCCACTCAGGCTGTCTGTAGCCCCATTCTGTCTGACTGTAGCCCTAATCTGACTGACTGTAGCCCCACTCTGTCTGACTATAGCCCCACCCTGTCTGACTGTAGACCCACCCTGTCTAGCTGTAGCCCTATTCTGACTACAGCCCCACTCTGTTTGACTACAGCCCCATTCGGACTGTAGCCCCACTGTCTGTCTATAGCCTTACTGTCTGACTATAGCCTCACTCTGTCTGACTGTGGCTCTATTCTGTCTGACTGTAGTCCCACTGTGACAGACTGTAGCCCCACTCTGTCTGACTACAGCTCCATCTTTACTCTGTATCTGTATCTTGGAGCTGCCTGGGAACAAGACTCCTTTTCCGCACCACCCCTACCACCACATTAGAGAAGCCAGGGGTCCTTGGCCAGCCATGTGTAGAGGAATTTGCTGTCATTTCTGCATGCTTCTCCCAGTCTCTAGCCCCTCTGGCCAAAGACCTACATGTTCCTTTGTCCTTCGGCTGTTGCATTCAGTAGAGCCGCAGGCTGGGCCCCTTGTTCACCCTCAGTTGGATTTTCACTGAAGTTGGGGGTATGTGTGAGGTAACCCCACAACTATAGGGTGGGGAGGGGCAATCCTATCTTCCAAGATGTTGTTTCAAGTTCTCATGGTCTTCTGGTTTATGTGTAGGTGACCCTCACAAAGTCCCCCGATTTGGAAAGGACCAGGGTGTGTTTTATAGACAGGGCTGGTCCTCTGGGAAGGCACAGGGCAGGCTGATGAAAAGGAGCAACCTAGGGCCAGTCTTGTCATAGGATCCTGAGTCCAGTGCCCTTTTCACTGCCCTTCATCCCAGGGACAGCCATCCCTACCGGACTTCCCTTGGCCCATTGGCCTCCACAAACCACTATGCCTGGCCCAGGGGCCAGGCTAGGTTTTCACAGTTGGTACTGGGATATCAGGGGCAGTAGCAGGACAGGATGTCAGCCCTGTCTTGCCGCTGTGACTCTCCAGTCTCTCTTACAGGAGGGCACCATGTATATACTTTACAGAACCCTATTTGCCCAAGGATCTGAAAACGTATCTCAGGCCCCTTTAAATGAACTCTGAGTTCTTGAGTGAATGGCTCTTCTTTGCTGCAATCTCCCCATAGGTTTTAGATTCTGTGGCTCACCACAATGATTCTGAGAGGGCAGGACTCATGTCAAGACCTGCCTGGTTGTAGGCCTTCTCCAGCCACAGGGAAAGAAAGCTTTTCAAGATCTGCCTGGGCAGGAGGGCCAGCTGCCAAGGCCTTGACTCACCACCACCCTGGAGACTTGGGCACAAGCCAGCCTTGGTTTTCCCAGGTATGAAATGGGTACAGGACCTTTGCTGCCGTGGGAGGGTCTGGAGGGCTATAATTAGAAGAGGCTGTGTGAATCCCTGTGAGCGCTGAGATGGGGCATCCTGAGGAGGCCAGTCAAGACAGCATGAATCTGAACTGGTTTGGGGAGTTCGGAAATTCCTGTGGTGGAGAGGATGATGGCGGGTGAAGGGAGGATGGAATGGCAACTCAGCAAGAGCCATCTTAGCACACACCAAAGCCCTCTCACAATTCAATCAAGTTGCTTCTGTTCATACCAAAAGGGCCTTTTTAAAACACAATTAGGCTCTGTTTTATTATGTGTGACAGACGAGGCCATTAACCATTCCGACTATTAAATCAGACTTCATTAAAAAAAATGGAAGTAACTGTAAATTGCCTTGGGTCACGATCGTTTAGAGCTGAGACATTTCAGAGAAAAACATTAGGGAGCTCAGGACCATGAGGAACTTAATCAATCTGACATTGCACGTTGGGGCGGGCCTGTGTGCCCCAGCTCCTCTCACCCTCTTCCACAGTTGGTTCCTGAGGCAGGGGGCTGCCAGTCCCAGCCTCTCTTTTTCTCTGGAGGGGTGCGAAAACCCCAGTGATAACGCAGAAATTTGGGAAGACAGGATCTGCCTTACCAGAGAGGTTTATAGTCACAAGATACGGAATCACACACCTTACATTTTATCTTTTTTCCACCCAAAAGGGACTTTGGATCTATAACACTGTTTTGGGCAGTGTGCGCAGTGTAGGTCTGGTACCCCGAAACGGCTGGGGGGCTCCTATGGAAGTGTCTGACTTTTGGACTTCTTGGGCTCCTCTGCACCCTGGTACCAGCTGGTAGCTCCTTGGTGAGTCCTGAGGAGAAGTTTTGTGCTGGGGTGAACCTGGTCCTCCTCTTTCTACGTGGGTGGGAAGGAGAGGGTCACACAGCTGATCGGGTGGGTAACAAAAATAACAGGAGAGGGCCAGCCCATTCCCCCTCTTCCATTGGCCCCCACCAAACCGGAGCAAAGCCAGTGTTTTCTCCCAACAGTGGGGCTGGCCTGGATGCAGGACTCAGGAGAGGTGGGGGAAGGAGTTGGGTTTAAAGTACATTCATGCCTTGAAAGGGCTGATTCTGGGGGGAAAGGCGGAAAGCTCTCAAGGCTGGTTTAGGCAGTGGGAGAGTGGGCAAGGAAGGTCCTCAGTGTTGAGAAGATGGGAGTCTTGGCCAAACAAGTGTTTCCCAAAGGGGTGGGATGGGGTAGGGTGGGGTGGGATGGGATGGGGTGGGGGTATAGAGGGAGGGGCTGATTTTTAGAGCCTTGCTTGCTCTTTACTCCAGCTCTTCCCTGATGAGAACTGAGACTCAGCTCATCTTCTTTCTGTATAGGGCTCCTCTCCCCACAGGAAGCTTATCAGGCCCGCTCACTTGGTCTGATCTCTGTTAGTACCTCTTTCCTTTGCTCATGACATTGGAGGTGGAGACTTTGCCCTGTCGCTTAGTGTTCCTCCATCACGGTGCTCCAGCAGGGCGGGTGCTCAGTACCTGCAGGTGGGACCACGGTAGGAAGGACAGGGATCCTATTCTGGACTCTCCCCTCTCCAGCTCTGAGCAGCTGCCCTGGGAGGGCTGGGTCCCTACACTGCTGCATCATCATCCTCTCAAGGCTGCCCGAGCTGACAGTTGTGAGAGCATGGGGGCAAGTGTGCAGGACTTGCGGTTGAATGCAGTGTTTCATTGGGCCGTTACAGTATCTGTGGCTTTCTGCAAAGGCAGCTCCTATTCTTATGGTAAGAACTCTAAAATAGAAGTTTTAAAAGATGCTAGCCTTGCAGCCCCACCCCTAGGTGAAGCACTACAGGCAATTAATGACTGCTGAGGGAGGGAGAATCAGTTGTCTCCAGAGATGAGGCCCCTAATTCATTATCCAAGTGGTCCGCCCTAAAGAAACAATATACACGTAAGCAACACTAAATGGACGCAGCAGGTTGTGTTAGCATATTTCTTTGATTACATATGTAACGATAATAATTAAAGACAAAGAGGCCATGGATTTGAGAAGCATGAGAGATGTGGGAGGAGCTGGGGGAGGGGAGGGAGATGATGTAAATACAACATACGTATATAAAAATAGTTTTTAAAAGCTAGCCCCGGACAATAATATTGAAGTGATTCTGTCCTGGAGGCTGTGATGGAACCCATCAGCAAATCAACCACAGGATCTTGTCTTGCAGAAGAAGACAGGTCTGTTGGCTCCAGCTCCATCTTTGTTCCTGCCACTAGAATGGAGAAAGTGTCCCACCCAGCATGGCCAGGGAAACATGGACCAGATCCAGCCAAGCATCCACCCCCTCCCCCGCATGCTTCCTGCATCTCACTCATCAGGTACCCCGGTGCCCTGGAGACTCCCTCTTGCCAAGTGTTGTGATTTTAGTCCTGGCTCTGTTTTTCCTTCCTGGAGACCAGAGCCTTCCTGACACTGGTCACACACAGACTCTTCCTTTGTGCTCTGAGGCCATTTCCTGCAAAGACAGCTCCCAGGGGAGGTCCGAGTCACCAGGTACTGTGGTAAGGACCTGGGCGGGGCAGGGGTCCTGCTATTGTTTGCTTTGGCTCTCTGGCTTAGGGTTTGGTCAAAGCCAAATTCTGTCCTGGCCTGAGCACGGCCAAGCGGGGCCCACCTTGGGTACTCTGGCAGATGTCATCAGTTCATATTTTTCTCTCTGAGAAAGTCCTCTGTGTTTGCAGGACAAGAGACTTCCTGCCAAGCTCCCGTCTGCCCACTAACAATGCTCTATGCAGGGAGAGGACCAGCGAGAAAGTGCTGTGTGCCCTCAGGAGAATGGACACTCCTGACGCCCCATATCCAACTCTTTGAGCTCTGACCTAGGAGCTGCCTTTCTGGAGGCTGAGTGGTCCTTGCTATCCACATCTCCCTGGCTCTTGCTTCTTCTATTAAATGAGGATTTAAATATTAAAAAAAAATAAGATGATATTTGTCAGCCTCAATGAAAGGAGCCTGGTGCGAAGGTCAGGTTAGCTGAGGTGGGAGCTATGGATGGGAGCCATGGGTTAGGGAGCACCTCACAGTTTCAAGGCTGTGCTATTTTTAGGCTTCACAGAGTGACTCTGTGCTTCTCTAGGTAAAGCCATCTTGGGAAGGGTCAGCTAGACAGACATTACAGCCTTTAGCAGGAGGTAAGTTAAAATACTGAAACCAATATATTCATTCTCTCTCTCTCTCTCTCTCTCTCTCTCTCTCTCTCTCTCTCTCTCTTCCCCATCTCCCTCCCTCCCCATATATTTTCAGGGTTTCTCTATGTTTTCCAGGCTGGCTTTGAGTTTGTAATTCTCCTGCCTGAGCCTCCCAAAGTCCTGGGATTATTGCTGTGTGCCACTGAGCCTGGCTAAGATTAATGTTCTTAAACTTTACAGTACCTGCCATACCATAGTTTACCACCAGGGGCACTGTCTGCCTTCAGCCGTCCAGGTGGAGAGGATAGAATTAGCCCCTTTCCTTGCTATGTCCGTCACCCTCCAGGAGGCCAACTGGTACAGACAATTCAGGTAACCAGATTTCTATTCCATGGATGAGGAGAGTTGGAGGAGTTAGTTACTGGGAGCCAGAATTCAATTTAAAGCTAATCTGTTCTTCCCCTGAATCACCAGGAGAGATATCTAAGGATTAGACCATTTAAATAAAGCCAAGAAAGAAGGCTTAACTTCCCTGCTGAAAATGAAAAATGCAAATTAAAATCCCATCAACATACCATTTCATACCCATTAGCTTGGCACAATTGTACACAGTCTGATAAAACCAGCTCTAATGGGGTGGGGTGGAGTTCACAGGTACATGGGTAGGAGGGTAAAGCCACAGAAGCCGCTTTTGAGAGGTGGTTAGGAGCAGCCAGAAGAATTGAAGATGTTCTCCTCGTTTCAGGTTCACTCCCGAGTCCTAATAGAAAAAGAATCTTTTTGCAAGGCCAGCTACAACAACAAAGCAAAAGAAAAAAAAAAACCAGAAGTTGTTTTAGCTGCTCATTTATTCAGCATCTAAAATGAGTGAACTATAGACATATGTACCAACATGAATATGTCTCAGAGACCAGTTGTGGAGTAGAAAGAGATTGCAGAGGGAATATTCAGTTGGGTGGCACCATATAAAGTTTTAAACATGCAATAAAAGGTGTATGGATACTCTTGGCATATTTTTTATTGCTTTGACAAAATATCATATTGGATAAAATTTTAATTTTATGTTTTACTCCCACCTGTGTAACTTGTAATTTTATTTTTGTGTTTTATGTCTGTACCACATGTGTGCAGTGGCTGCAGAGTCCAGAGGGTGTGGCAGATCCCCTGGAACTGGAGTTTGGTTGTAAGACACCTGAGGTGGGTGCTGGGAACCAGAGCTGCAGTCCTCTGGAAGAGCAGCTAGAGCTTTTAGCAGCAGAGCCAGCTCTCCATCCCCTAGACTTTAAAACAGAATTCTGCTTGTGGTCCCAAGGCTGGAAAGTCCAAACAGAGGGGCCACATCTGGATAGAGGGGTTGCATCTGGACAGAGAGACTGCATTTGGATAGAGGGGTTACATCTAGATAGAGGAGCCACATCTGGATAGAGGAGTCACATCTGGATAGAGAGCCACATCTGATAGAGAGCCACATCTGGATAGAGGAGCCACATCTGGATAGAGGGGCCACATCTGGATAGAGGGGCCACATCTGGATAGAGGGGCCACATCTGGATAGAGGGGCCACATCTGGCAAGGGCGGTAATGGGGAGACTGGAGAGGAGACTATCTCCTTCTAACCTGCAAGAAGGCTGGAGGCCAGAAGAGATGGCAAGAGATGCAGAGGGTATGGTGGTTTCACCTGCTCCACCTTAGCCTGTGAGGTACCCTTTGCACATGAGGTCACTGAAAGTAAAATTAGTTAACATGGGGTCATTTGGTGTGCTTCAAGCCAATGTGACCAGTGTCTTTACACAAAAGGGGAATTTGGACCCAGACACGTGTGCAGGGGAACATGATGTGTTCCTGGAGGCAAAGATATGGTGATAGGTTCACCAACCAGGAGTGCCAAGATTGCCAGTAAACCCCAGAAAGGGGAAGAGAGAGAGAGAGAGAGAGAGAGAGAGAGAGAGAGAGAGAGAGAAGTTCTCACTCTGCTGACACTTGTCTTGGACTCCCAGCCTTCATTACTGAGACGGTGTGTTTTTGCTGTTTAAGGTTTCCAGGCTTTGTGTTTTGCTATGGTGGCCCCAGCAGACAAACACAGTCTAAACTAGCACTTTATGAAAGAGAGGCCGAGGACCTGAGCCTCTGAGAGCTGCGGACATAACAGCCCCTGGGGACACAAGCCAGCACCTGGCTTCTCCATCCACGCCGCAGGCTGGGATATGTCCTCTGTGTCAGTCAGCATCCCCTTCACAGGCCGGGAACAGCACCTGTTGCATGTGTTCTGTGAAGTGTGGCATGGCACAAGCGCTTTCTGGGTGGTCTAATCCTGAACTTCATCTAGATGGTGTTTGGGAAAAGCAATGCGTCTCACTTATCGCTCCTCAGAGATCATATAACAAGCTAGACTCACACCATGACCCCACCATAAAGCCTGCAGCCTTCAGACTCTGCCAGCCTTCTGGGTAATTAGAGCAAGTTGGGCACGTTTAGCTGCTTAATTTATGGAACCTATGGCATGGCTGTGGCCTTCTGATCCTGGATTCCTTACTTCTGTGGGTGTAGATGGTCCTGAATGCCTCTGAGAACTGTTCCTTGTCCTGGAGTCCAGCTGCACCCTTACTCCACCATCACAACTATGGCTGAAATTTGGAAGCTGAGCAATGGGGCATGTGTAGTCATGGAAAGGATAGGGACAGGCATTAGGAGGTCATGTCTCTATCTAGCTAGCTACATGTGCAGTCTTGGCAAACTGCGTACCATCTGTGTTCAGCTTTCTCAGCAGCACAGAAGAGAATAGTAAGTAGGGGTGGGGTGGCGGCTAGCTCTTTCCAACCCTGAAGGAGACCAGAGGTCAGCAGAGATGATAAAAGACCCAGAGTAGGGTGGCTCCACCCACAGCTTTGAGTGTCTTAAAAAACTCCTAACTAGGCCTGGCAAGATAGTTCAGGTGGGTAAAGTCACTTGCTGCCCAGGCCAATGACCCAAGTTGGGTTTCTCGAACCCACATGGTGGAGGGAGAGAATCAACTCACACACGTTGACTTCTGAACTCCGCATGTGAATCATGGCAGTCATGCCCATACAACAAATCAATTAAAATGTAAAAACAGAACCCTATCTCTAGGCAGGGTTCCTTTCTCATGTGTCTGAGCAGGCTTCTTGAAGGCTGGCATCTCTCAGGTCAGACTCACGATCCGCTCTGAGCAGCAGCTCTGTGTCTTAGGTGAAAGCATAAGAAACACACACAGATTCTAAACTTGTGAAAGTCGGCTGACAAAGAACTTTTTAAAAGGAGGGGTTCAAAATAGAACTCTTTTTCTTTTTGGCTTTTTGAGACAGGGTTTCTCTGTGTAGCCCTGATTGTCCTGGAACTCACTCTGTAGAGCAGGCTGACCTCCAACTCACGTGCCTCTGCCTCCCAAGTGCTGGGATTAAGGGCGTGTGCCTGGCCAAAAATGGGATCTTTTAAAAGAACTTTTTGGTTTAAAACAAAGAAGTGCAATTCCTTGGCGAGGTCTCCCACCTGCCTCCTGCTCCAGGAGTCTATCCTGCCCCCATCTCAGTGACTGAACTAGGTACTTTTGTATCACTGTGACCAGAACACCCAGAGAACAACGGAAAGAGAATTATTTGGGCCAGCTCATGGTTTCAGGGTGTTGGTCTGTCTGGATGGGAATAGCATATGGAAGTGCAGCATCTTGGGAGCAGAGAAAGGGTACGCAGGGAGGGGTGAAGGCAAGGTATAGCCCCAGGACATGTTCCCAGTGACCTACCTCCTTCCCGAAGCACCCTCTAACTCTTCACCACCTTTAGTTATGCTCATCAAGAAATCTGTCCACATATAGGTCAAGACCTCAGCATCCACTTCCCCGAAGCTTATCTGGCAACCTAGACCCATACGTGAAAAGGTACGGGGGGCGTTTTCATAACCAAACCATGATCTAGGTAGGAGGTACCCACCATCTATGACTCATCTCTGAGTTGTCAAGGCGGTACCTGGAACTTCCCTGCGTTATAAAAATATTTGGGGACCAGATAGATGGCTCAGGAGCTGTTCTTCCAGAGGAACCAGAACACTGATCGTTTTTCCAGAGGAACCAGGTTCAATTCCCGGCACCGACTTGGCAGCTCACAACTGTCTGTAACTCCAGTTCCAGGGAATCCAATGCTTTCATGGAGACACACATGCAGGCAAAACTCCCATGGACATAAAAAGAAATCATGAATTAAAAAATAAAATTACTTTAAATTATCAAAAGTGGGAACCATAATGTTGGGAGAAGAAATATTTAGGTAATTCTTTCTGAAGTAGCATAACCTAGTGTCATCTTGATGCATATATCATTCAAGGTCACTTGACCTGGGGGTTTTCAACTCCAACTTGCTGACAGTTGCCAGGGCCTTCCTTGATGGATGAAACTGGCTTTTGTTTGCCTTTGCGATGATGTGGCACCCCTTCCTGTGTGAAATTCCTGCAGCATTGGAGTCCAGGGCTGTGAGTTCTTCCAGCTATGGCCAGACGTTCTTGTGTTGTGGTATGAGGTTACCCAAGGGAGAGGCACAGAGGGTGGCTTGTTAGATCTCTGGTATGAGGCAGAAAAGCGAATCCTGTAAGCAGTGTTTTCCTCCATAAGGGTACTATTGCACCACAGCCCCCTCACTGGAGAGCTTGTAAACCAGGAATCCCTCAGGAATCCCAGATGGCAGCCCTACAGGACAGAAGAACAAAACACACCTGCAGTGAGAAAGAGAATTGTTTTCCTCAGCTGCCACGGGGTTAAGGCTGACTTTGGAGGCAGGAGCTGGAGACTACTAAAGACCCAGACTTGAGCAGACCTATGTAATAGCTCCAAGGTGATCATGGCCTACCAGGCTATAGTGAAGAAAACCTTCCAGAGATCACTTTCTGGCTGTTTCCCTCTTCTCCAGCAATCCTTGCAACTGTCTCTCCTTTTATTTGTTGTGCTGGCTAGTTTTATGTCAACTTGACCAAAGAGAGAGTCATTTGGAAAAAGAGAACATCAATAGAAGAATTGCCTCCATCAGATTAGCCTCTGGACAAGTCTGTAGGACATTTTCTTAATTAATGATTGAAGTGGGGAGACCTAACCCATTGTGGGTGGTGTCATCCCTGGGCTGGCAGTCCTGGATTCTATAAGAAAGCAGGTTGAGCAAGTCATGAGGAGCAAGCCAGTAAGCAGCACCCCTCCATGGCTTATGCAGCAACTCCCACATCCAGGCTCCTGCCTTGTGTTCCTGCCCTTCAATGATGAGTTAGGACGTGGGCGTTTCTGACACCAAACCCTAAATCCACAGGGACTCTTTTCTTCCATTTCTTGCACTTCTGATTATCTTTGATAACTCTGTTACAAATACCTTGCTTAAGGCTTGCTAAATCTCCCATTTTAGCAGAGAGAGAAATAGAGAGAGAGAGAAAGAGAGAGAGAGAGAGAGAGAGAGAGAGAGAGAGAGAGAGAGAGAGAGAGAGGAGACTTGGATTTAGCAAGCCTCAGTGCTTTGGCAGGGAAGGGCATCTGACTATAATTTTTTGGCATTGTTTCATTTCCATAGTGTTTATTTTTAGGTTACCATTTGCTTAAAGTCAGTGATACTGCATTTCCATTTACAATAGTGACAGGAGGTCACTTTCCTTTTTAAGTAACTTGCTTGGGCAGAAACAATTAAGTCAATTGAAAAGATATTAAGTGACTAAGACAACAGGTTCTATCTGAAACAATGTAACAACACTAAGAATGTGGACTGGCGGGTGACAAAAGTCTGGGAGACAAGGCTATAGACTGGGCTGCTTCAGAGAATTCCTTCTCAATACTGCTTCCTCTGACATTTAAGGCTCTTGCTTTTGATGATTTAAAGTATTCTTAGAATGGGTTTTCCTAATATCTCAAATCAGTGATTCAATAAAGATCCCCACAGACCAAGCATCATAGAGTGTGTGGCTCTGAAGTCAGACTCTCTGGCTCTTCCAATTTCTGGTTGTGTAATGCTGGGCAAATGAGCGTACCTGTCTGTGTTCAGCATCCCATTTGTAATATGGAGCTGAAGATGTTACGTGACAAAGTGTGTAGAACACTGAGTAGTGTCTGGTACACATTAGGTGTGCAACAAATGCTGGCGGTGGTGATTCTTGCTAGTGTGACTTGAAGGCACTAATGAGGTGGTGCTGAGAGTAACCTGCTAAGTATTTGGGGTGAAATAACTGTTTTGATGAGCAGAGAATCTCATGTCTCAGAGGGAAGATGAATCCTATTCGGCATAAGACATATACAAATGCTGTGCTCAACATGTCAACGCAAGAACAATGGCCACAGAAGGTCTCGCTTGGCAAGGGCCAACAATTGAATATGGAAACTCTCCCATGTCATGTGACCTTGAATTTTGATTGCAAGGATGGAGGTATCAGATGACCAGGAAAAGAAGGAAGTTGTAGCGTCATTTTCTTTTGTAAAATCTTTTTAAACACTTGTTTTTATTTTATTCTATGTGTATGGATGTGTTTGTTGCCTGTGCACCATGTGTGTGTCTGGTACCCAAGGAGGCCAAAAGAGGGCACCAGATACCCTGGAACTGGAGTTACAGCCAGTTGTGTGTTGCCACGTGCTGGCAATTGAACCTGGAAGAGCAACTAATGCTCTTAATCCCAGAGCCACTTCTCCAGCCACTGTAGCATCTGTTTTTGTACTATTAGAGTTTAATGAAGGGCTTTGTGAGAACTGTCAATCCAACGCTTGTCCTGAAATAGAAAACTTTTATTGTAGAGAAACAAAATAAAGGACACAATCCTACTGATACCAGATGAGGTAGTGGGAAGCTGGGAATATCTCAGCTAAGACTTTACACCACTGAGCACGTGACCTCCATGGCCTAGACCACTGCCTGCCATGGATCCCATAACTGGGAGCCAATAGGTGTGAACTCTAGTCCTTGGTGGGTAACTAATCCCATCTTTCGGTTTCCTTCCTCATTTTAAGCCAAACCCACTGGACGACCTCAGAAACCTTTAGCATTTAGCATTTAGAAGGCAACGGGAAGCAGGGGGTTAAGATTCATAGCCAAGTCCCAACTTATCCAAGGTACTGGAAGGTCATGGGCTTTGTTAGTGGATCTTGACTCAAGCTCACTGAATTACTTGCTGCTGGGGAGTTTTGGGGGTTAATTTCTTACCCTCCTGAGCCTCAGTTTTTACAGCTGTAAAATGAGCAGAATAATAATTATTGAATAGGGATGCTGAAGAAACAAAGGATAATATATTGAGTAGGCAACAGACACACACACACACACACACACACACACACACACACACACACACACACTGCAAATAGATACAGTGCACATGAAAAATGCTTAGGACCTCCCACAATGATGAATTAGGTATCAAAAGAGTCAGATAAATTTTACCTATCAAACTAGCAAAGGTCCAAAGGCTAACAACCTCTAGCATTGGTGAGGGGGCCAAGAAATGATTATTCTTCTCCACTCTTGATGGGAGGATGAGAACAGCAGCTTCTTACTCTGGAATAGTTTATATTTATAGAGGAGGTGGCTGTGGAGTGCAGAATGTTTGTCTACGACCTTTACCCGGCTCCTCTGAACACCAGCAACCTATAGTACCATGGCTCCATCATCTGAAGAGAGATGAATATAGCTAATAATCTAACCAATGCAACCCAATATGGGTTAACAATGGCAAAGACTTCATTTGGATTTTCCAGTTTTTGTACTGGGATCTCCCAAGGAGGGTCAGGGGTTCTTAGACTGATTAGGAAAGCAAGGAAGGTCCCTTTAAGAGGGGCTGCTTCTTGTGCCCCACCCAACTGTTTTGATTGCTAATGGCCAGCTGGAAGAAAAGTACCTCGTAGATAGAAAACTATAAGTGGGACCAACAAGGCAGTTGGGGAAGAGGAGGGCCCTGGGTTCCTATAAAATGTTCAACCCAGAGGTCCCGGGCAGATTCCCAATCTTGGGGTGTTTCAGTCCAGGTGGGAGTGGTTTGTCTGCCATGATAAAGTCTGTCATTTTCATGCCCCTTTCTCTCTCTCTCTGTTCCCCACATCCGGGGTCCCTGCCCCCTTGTCCAGTCACTTCCACTTTCTCCGCACCTGTGCTTTTGTGTGCTGTGCGCTCTGCTTGTGGGTTCTCTGCCTTTTCTACTTTCGTGTTTTTCTCAGATATCCAATCCCTCGTTTGTTCCATGAACGAACTTAGCAGATCCCCTAGACACCCGCCTCACACCAAGACCCCCATAGCATTTGCTTTGTGTTCCCGGACCCCAGCCAGGGCATCGCCATGTTTTCATGAATTCCCTCCTGTTTTTCCTGCACCGATCCTCGTGTTTTCCTCAGTCCTTTCCAACTGTGATGTCCTCTGGTCCCTTTCCCTGTCTTCTCTTCCCTTCACCTCTCCAGCAGTGCTTCACAGACACGCCTAGAGGTATGTCTCATTGGTGTTCTTACGTCTAGCCATGTTGACGATTGCAATTAACCATCACATCTTGTTTGGATATTTTGTAGGATGATCTTCAATTTGGGTTTGTCTGATGCCTCCCCATGATTAGACCAAGATTATAGGCTTTGGGGAGAGGAGTAGAGAGGTGAGATGTTATTCTCATCAAAGAGCCCATGATGTCATTATATCTTACTTCCAGGGATTTTATCTTCTGTCACTTGCTGAAGATGGTGTCAGCTAAGTTTCTCCACTATGCCATCAATATATTTACCTTTTTATGCTATTTGTTACAACAGGTTCTCAGAGTCCAACACACATTGGGAGGGTAATTAAAATCTACCTCTCAAAAAGAGATGTGTCAGAGTTTGTGAATGTGACCTGCCATGGAAATTAGTAAATATTTTGAGGAGGATACTTTGAAACTACTTCCTGTTTTCCCTCAAGCCTTTGTCCACTAATTTTAGCATTTATTGCTGGATTCCACCCACAGTGATTGCTATTGTGATGATGTAGTGGTGATGTAGTCCCTTTGTTTGCTCTACATTTATTAGTTGGCGTTCTTATAAGAGAAGAGCAAACTCTCTTTCCCAGTTATTTGCTCAATCATTTTGGTTTTTTTTCTGTGTGGGCTACTTGATGTTTATTTTGTTCTTTGGGATATAAGTCAGCACAGTTTTACAGGGAACACTCTCTCAGTGATATACTGTTGGGTGACTCTTGCTGGGCAGATATCTGCTTATCTCAGATAGGACATCATCAACAGACCAAAAAGCAAAGCAAACCAACTAACCAACCAAACAAACAAAAACTCAAAACCAAACCCAAACCAAAACCCCACAGATTCTACTGGAGTCCAATTTGGTTTGCTGATGGGTTTATTGGGGGTGCTTATGGAATTATGGGTAAAGGAGTATGGATGACCCAAAGGCAGCCACATTATCAGAAAGTACACCAGCATGAATGATAAGTCAGGAAAGCTGAAGCTCTGGAGCTGTCTGCATGACTTGTAGACAGATGGGCGTGATGGGGAGGGTCCTCTCTCCCAGAGCCTTTACTGCAGATCAGCCTTGGGATTGAAGGGTTTTGTGAATCTTCTAAGTTTCAGGGGCTTCCTGAGATTTGTAAGTTGTTTACCTCTTGAGTGGTAAGGGTGCTCCCCTTCTAGGATAGAATGATCCAATTTGAAACTTCTGGAGTCTTAAGCCCCCTGCCAGGGTGGAAAAATTTCAATTCAGAGGATATTATTATACAACATAATTATTCTTTGACATTCCCCTCTAATATTTCCTAACCCTTCTTTTATCTAATCAATTATTTATTTGTATCAGAATGGACTAATAGTCATTTATTTTATTCTTTGGGGTATAATTCAATACAACTTTTCTAGGAACACCTTCAGAGTGGTATATATCCTTTGGCATGCTCATATATGCATGCATGTATGCGCACGTGCACACACACACACACACACACACACACACACACACACACACACTGCCTCTTATTGGAACTCAGCAAGTTGGCAAGGCTGGTTGAGTAGCAAACCCTTGCCTTTCACCTCTCCAACTGGGAAAACAAGCACACACCACCACACCCAGTTTTTAGGCAGGGTCTGGTGATCTGAGGTCTTCATGCTTGCTATACAAACTCTTTTCTGACTAAGCTGTCTCCCCAGCTCTGAAGCCACTTTTAAGACCATAGTCAATGATGTCTAGAATAAGAAAAGTCTGTATATGATTAAAAATATAAACAAGAATCTCAATAGATAAAAGAAATATACAAAATAATATGAGGCTTCCAGAGCTGAAAAATGGCTTATCTTAACTAAAAATTAATTTGCTTTTTCTTTTGAGATAGAGTCTCACTAACTAGTCCTGGCTGGTGTGAAAATCACTGTATAGATCCATCTGCTGCTGCATGAGGCTCCATGTCCAGCTTAAAATTCATAGTCTTAGGCAGTAGGGGTCTAATGGTAATATGGAGATGACTGAAAAAAAGTCATTACATGTAAGGTGAAAATGATGATGAGAAGAAGGAAAAGAAGAAGAAGAAGAAGAAGAAGAAGAAGGAGGAGGAGGAGGAGGAGGAGGAGGAGGAAGAGGAGGAGGAGGAGGAGAAACGATTAAAAAAAAAACCTGAACAAAGTTCCAGAACATTCAGGAAAATAGCAAAAGATCTAATGTACATGAGAGTCTCAGAGGATGAAGAGAAAAGAACTAGACAGAAAAGCATTTGAAGAAACAATAACTCAAGTCTTTCCAAACTTGGTGAAAGACCTAAATGTATATATGAAAAAATGCTGGGACAGCAAGATGACCCCGAGGGCAAAGGCACTGCATCAAGCCTGGCTGAATTGGAGTCAGTCCTGCTGGAAGGAGAGAACCAGCTCTCACAAGTTGTTCTCCAACCTCCACACACCCACCATGGCATGTGCATGCTTTCCCCAAATAAACAAATGCTGTGGATCGAAGCAGGATAAATTCCCAAGAGAACACCCCAAGTCCATACACATATATACGTCAAGCCCCAAAGACCCAAGGTGAAGAGAAAAATGTATAAGCAACCAGAGAAAACCATCGCAGTGAGGTTGGCATGCTGGGAAATGATAATTTCATGTCCAGAGACGTCTTATGAGGAAGCATGGAGGCCAAAACACTGGGAAACATCTTTAATTTGCTAAAACCCTCAAACAGATACAACAGTGAGCACAGGACTCTACACCCAGAAAATACTTTCCTTTTCAGAAAGGAAAGTGTGTGCACACATGTCTGAACATGTGTTTCTGCAGCAGGCGATTTTGTTGTTTCTGTGGCCCAGATGTCTGATACAGACAACTTAAAGACTTTTGTGCAGTTTCGGCACAGTCTGAGCTTGCATGCTTGAGCAGAACCTTGCTGGCTGGTTCTGTTTGCCTCATGACAGATGGGAACCAGAGAGAGAAATGTAGGAAAACATCAGGGTAAGATATAGCCTCAAGGACACACCCAGTGACCTGCTTTAGTCAACCAGGCCCCATTTTCCACTTTTTACCACCCCTCTATAACCATTGTATTATGGCTCCACTAAGGACTTAATTCATTGATTAGGTAGTACCCCGAGGATATAATCAATTCTCCAATGCCCCTCATCTGGTAAAGAAGTTCTGACTACATGAGGCTATGGGGAACACTTCATATTCAAACAACAACAATGGTATATATGCACACACATACATAGACTGCATGCATATGGTATATATGCATGCACATACATAGACTGCATGCATATGTGTAGTTGTACCCACATCCATACATGGAACATTTTCAATAGACTTGTATGGGAAGGAATGGTCTTCAGACTGTAAGGAAACTATACAAGAGGAAAGTCCAGACCTTCCAAAGAGAAGACCACTGAGGGCAAATATTTGGATAAATAAATAAAATTTATTTTCCCCTCTAATAATCCATGGCTATTTACAAAAAATTAACTGCATTTATCAAAGCATCTATTACATTTGCTATCATATGTTGAACACATAACCATAATGTGTGTGCGTTAGAAGAAGGGAGTAAAATGCAGCTGCAGGGTTGTGAAATGTCTGTTAGTACAAAGTGTGTGATATTAACTCCCAGAGAAACAAAAGTATCTCCCGTAATCCCTGGAGCAGCCTCAAAAAGTAACGCAAATAGTTGAAGTTGAAAAGGGAACAGACAGAGTAAAATGGGATTCTAAAATGTCTTCAAACCGTGCAAAGTGGGAAAGAATGTGAAAACAGAGGCACCAAATCCCCAAACTTGATTAAACCAGAACACCAAAAGCAGAATGGAGGGCAAATGATGAAATGGTCGATCTAATTTCAATCATATTAATAATTAAATTGAAATATATTATCCAGCCCAATTAAGGAGTTGCTATTCCTGGACAATGTGCTGAGAATGAGAGTCTTTGAACTCAGCCCTAAATGTGATATCGCTATCAAATTCCTCCCTTCAAGGCCCAGCAACCTGTGCAGAAGAGGAGAAGGAAAGAGTAGAGAGCCGGAGGGGATGGGTGACTCCAAGGAAACAGACAAAGAGAGCTGATGCATGAATGAACTCACAGCAACTGTAACAGCATGCACAAACAAGGACTACATAGGTTCAAGTCAGACAAGGGGAAGCAGACACAAGTCTCAGCCCTAATGAAGAAGCTATTTGTAATTGATACCTTCTGGGGAAGGGGCAATCAGTCTTTTCCAATGGAGGCTTGCTGGGTATGTCAACCGTGACACTCCAAGGCAGGTCCCATGCCCAGGAGTAATCGACCAACACAAAATGGACTCCAGTGTGTGTGTGTGTGTGTGTGTGTGTGTGTGTGTGTGTGTGTGTGAGAGAGAGAGAGAGAGAGAGAGAGAGAGAGAGACAGACAGACAGACAGACAGACAGACAGACAGACAGACAGATAGACAGAGGGAGGGAGGTAGAAAACTTTTCTGTTTGGTATTTTTAGTCTTATTGGTTTGGTTGAATTTTCAATTTTTTGAAGAAGAACATGAAGTAGGATTGGTAGGGAGGTGGGCAAGATTTGGGAGGAGTCGGGAGAGGAGAAAATATGATATGAAAACATTTTTAAATAAAGTGGTCACTGTCCCCATTACTACTATCACCATTTCACCCAGACTGTACAAACATGGGGCCATGCTTTGGTGTGATCCATCCTTTAGAAGATCCTTCAGTCTCTGAGTGTCCAGGCGTGGCTTTGGGTTGTCTTCAGGCCAACAGCTGACACTTCTAAGCGGCTGTCTGTCTGCTCTTTCTAAGTGCCCAGGGTGCGGCTCACCTTGAGCAGCACAGAATCAGCATGAAGAGGGCACATCAGCCATGGGGTTCTATCTTGACCCGTGCCTCAATTACCTCTGGAATCTTTCATCCAAGATCAGTTTCTAAGGAGAGATTTTAAAAGATAATCACAGGTACAGTACAAATTTTTTAAGTTCCACACACAGAACTTGTGAAAATCAGCATCTTTGAATCAATAAGATCAAGTGATGGGGAACCTTGCTAGCCAACCATCTTTAAGAGGTGGGTCTTCGTTAAGGCGTGGCTTCGCTGGGACCCAGGATAAAAAGGTGTGCACCTCCATGTGTGCCCTCTCTGCGCCTTTTCCTGTGGGACATTGCTGTGCTTGGATTTCTCATTTCCTGTTTTGCGAGTTTTCCCCTTATAATAAATAAAATATAACTGTTTTATCCTTAGCTAGCCTGGTTATTTATACAGACAAGTGTGTGTGTGTGTGTGTGTGTGTGTGTGTGTGTGTGTGTGTCCAGCCTGAGTGACTTCTGCAGGGGTGGGTGGGCTTGAAGCAGCCGTAGGAGCAGTTGGCTCTTAGCTTCCCCTCTATTCCAGCAGATGGCTGCTTCATGTTCTTATTTTAGCATTTGAAACCAGCCTCCTGGAATCTATGTCCTCACCACCGGCAAGTGATAGTATTCCCAAAAGCTTGCTTTTATGGAGGAAAATCCAGCTAAGCCTGGTCCACTGGTCCTGCCAGCTTAATAAAAAATACAGAATTGCATTAGGGGGAAAGTCTTTCATCACACACTCTGTGTAGGGAGAGCGCCTTGAAATAGCCTCTGGATGCTTAAATTTAGGGATGGGAAATGAAGTCATCTTTAAAGCACTATTTGCGGAGCTGGAGAGATGGCTCCGTGATTAAGAGCACTTGCTGCTTTTACAGAGGACCTGGGTTCAGTTCCCAGCACCCACAGAGTGGCTCACAATGGTCTGTAACTCCTCCAGTTCCAGGGTACTTCCGGAGGCACCAGCATACCTGTGGTGCACACGAACACGTGCAAGCGGTCACACGTACACTTAAATAAAACACTCTCTGATATTCAGAAAGTTTGCAATTTCGTTGCTCCAGAGCCCAGGAAGGAGAGTAGAAAGCGAAAAGGTCAGGGGTCACAGAGTCTTGCCCCATGCTGCTCAGCTGTGGTGACTTCCAGAATGTCGCTAAGCCTCTTCTTTATTGTTTGTAAAATGATCACGGCACATAGAAAATATTCTATAGATACAGTTTTCTTCCCTGACTCTGCTATTTTCTGTCTATCTAATACCACCGTACAAGCCATCCGCAAGTCTCTGGATTGAGATGTCAGAACATTCATTCAGCAAGAGGGCGTCTACTGTGGCGGGTGCCGCTCTCACCCTGTAGAATCCTTTTCCTGCACGGGGCTGCCCTTCAACCAGCTTCCAGTGGATGGGAGGTACATGTGTGATGCAATGTCTTCGGTCCCTTTACCAGAGTTTGGACCTTTGGTTTTGCTACTGTTACCGGTGGCTGGGGTCTGGGCTGTGTGTTTCCAGGTTTTTGGCCTCTTATCCCAGTGATTGAAAATAGGAACTCACAGATTTGCTGAAGAGGAAAGATAGCTTTATTTAGATCAAAGCAATAGTGGGGGCTGTAGAAGGAGACACTGTCAGCATCGACAGGAGAGGACCTAAGGGTCCCAGTTATCATCTGGGACTTCTTTTTATGGGAGTCAAGAGAAGGTCACTAAGGAGTATGGTTTAGACTGTTCTCTATTTTGGTTGATAGTTTGGGTCATATATACATTTTTCCCTTCCCACAATGCATTTGATTTCAATTAAATGCACTAATTAATTATGCACAGGCATAGTGACACAGGGAAGACTCCCTGAAAGGTTACTAGAAGACAGTTTTGCCCTACTATACACTCACCCAAAACCTGTTCAGACAGGGCTAGCCCTTCTCTTCCTCATATCCAGATACGTTGGAAGTATATTTAAAATAAATTGTCTAAACTGATTGTTACTAGAGATGGGGAACTCATACCATTGTTTAAAGATTGGTGTAGCTTGGTTTGAGGGAGTTCTGAAGTTGCCAGGTGCATTGTTTGAAGGGGGAAGGTGTATATAGTACAGGCCAGTGAAGACACTAGGCTGCCGAGTGCATCAGTCCAAACTGAATGCTGCTCACATCCACTGCTTTCTTGTAGGCTGCCATGAGAGAGAGAGAGAGAGAGAGAGAGAGAGAGAGAGAGAGAGAGAGAGATGCCTAAGCTGAAAGCTAGAACTCAGCAGTCCCCCAGGGAAAGGAAACCAATTAGTGACAAATGTGAATGCTTGGGAGAGAGCCCTTCCCAGTGCACCTTGAGATGTTGAGATACCCAGACAACACGGTCAGTCTGAGACAGGCTCCGACCCCCTCCCACGCTAACTTACACACATGTTCCTCACCTACAAAGGCTGTGAGAAAAACATCTTTGTCTTAGCCACTAACTTACAGAGTGTTCGTTACTCAGCACAGATTGCTAAGGCCTTGGGAATCTGCATTTTCTGAAGGACACCGTGGGATAATGTTCCTCTTTTTCTTAACAGCTGGGGTAGATCCAAGACTGAGGACCAAGTCATGTGGAGGCTGCTCATTCCACAGCTGGCTGAAGCACACACGTGTCCTCCACCTGAGGCCTGAGCTTTCTGCTCACTTGAGGAGGGTCCCTGAGGCAGGAGAAAGAGGAAGAGGAGGAGGGGGAGGGGAGTGGGAAGGAGTGAGGAGAAAGAGAATGGGGATGGGGCAGGAGAGGACAGAGGCTGCAGAGAGCCAGGTTAGGGGGAAGAAAATCCAGACAGACAAGTGGGGTAAAATATAGAAAAGAATAGAAACCACAAAGGATAAAGAAAACGAAGGCCTAGTTGCTGCCAGATTAAGTAAATGAAATTTGACACTTTCTAAAAGTTGCTTTAAGGGAAAACAATTTGCATACTATGGAGTTTGAATGTAACTGGCGCCCAGTCCATAAACTCATAGGGAGTGGCACTATTAGGAGGTGTGGCTTTGTTGGAGTAGGTGTGGCCTTGTTGGAGGAAGTGTGTCTCAGTTCACTTCCTGCTGCTGTGGATCAAGATGCAGAACTCTCAGCTCCTTCTCCAGCACCATGTGTGCCTGCATGCTGCCATGTCTCTCCATGACGATAATGGACTAAACCTCTAAAACTGTAAGCCACCCCCAATTAAATGTTTTTATTTATGGGTTGCCATGGTCATGGTGTCTCTTCACGGCAATAGAAACCCTAAGACGCCTACCACTTCCTCACTCCTCTCATTCACCTAGCCCCTGTTCTCACCGCAGCGTTCATGAGTACCGTGCAGTTTAACCCTAGGCCTTTCCTGCGTAGGGGAAGGCTCCCCCCCACCCCCCCCACCCCCGCTCTCAGCCACAGCTCTCTAAGGACAGGGTGGGACTCGGTTATCAGCACATCCCGACTTTAGGACCCGGGAGACGATAACACTCAGGCCACATTTGTGACGAGTGGCTCTTGTTCCAGGCTGAGTGGCACAGAACGTACTAGAAAGGAGGAAAGTTGGTGACTGGGCTCTGTAGGACATCTAGTCCTTCGTGACTGCCAGCATTCACGCTTGTCCTCTCTTATTCCTTCTCCTGGACCCAGTCAGCTTGCAACTGTTTGTGGTGACACCTGGCGGTGGCGGGATGTCTACTGAGACTCAGTGCCTGATCTCCTTAGTTCAAAGCCTCATAGGGACCTCAGAGCAGCCTCCAGGCTACCAAAAAGATGCTTATGTCCCTGTGTCCTAAACAGCCTTCATCTTCTTCCTTTTATAGTACCCATGGTCCATCTGAACCCCGATATGTGGATGTGTCGGGGGAGTGATGGGAAAAGGAACTTTGGTTATGGATTTCTCAACACATTTCAGGTTTGGGATTCCAGACAACCCATGAGCCTATAATCCCTCAAGCCTCAAAGTCCCTGCTTGTGTTTAGTCTCTTTTTCCAAACAAGCTAAACTGCCTTCTTTCGGGCCTCACTGCTGAAGTACGTTGTTGATTTTGTCAGGATGAACGCAGGTCTGCACACAGAGTGGAGGTGCAAGGCTTCTGCTTGCACAGATGGGGAGGGCCTGGCTCAAGGTCAAGGCAGCCTAGCTGGGCTGAGTTAGGAGAAATCCTAGGGCACCCCTAGGTATGTTTGGGGATTGCAGGGTACTCGGATGATACGTGATCATATTGACTCTATGTGCTGGGGAGTCTTGCTTGTCTGGGGAGAGGGAGAGCTTTCATGGGGTCCTCAAAGAGATCTATGACTTCTAGAAGGTTAGTGAGGTGGGTCTGGTCTTTGGGCTTCTGGTTCTGTGGGATAGTATAGTGTCTCTAGAGACCCAAGAGTGGGTTTGTAGGTGGCAGCTGATTTCTTGGGGCTAGCTGGTACTGCTTGGGTGTATTGCAGCCTGAGTTTACTTCTTGTCTGACAAAGCCTTAGAGAAAGTTGAAGAAGTTTCTGAAATCTGGATGTAGTAGCCTTCTTTTCCAAAGGATGAAAATAGCCTTGTTCTAAATCTGGAAGGGAAGTCCTGACTTGTAGGCCCTCTCTCTATGCTCACTCTGTACTTGGCTTTCTCTGAGTCTTATTGGGAGCTAGCTTAGGAATCCAGAGTAAAAACAAACAAGATAACGAGATGGGCCCAGAGTGGACTTGAGTGACGGGGAGGAGCTTCTGGGGGAGGGCACTGCTGGGAAACCTTGGAGGATATGAGGAGAAAGGCAGAACTTTGCATGTGTCGGAAGGCTTCTACATTAACTTCTGAACCCCACTGCATCCTGAGAGTGGGTCATCCTTATACCCACGTCCCAGAGAAGCCCAGAATGATGGTGGACTTACGTAAGACTGCATAGCTAGAGAGATCAGAAGCTGACATGGACCTTCCCACCTTACTTGGCATCTTTGCCTCTTCCCCTAGATGCTCCCACATGGGCTAACTGGCTCAAGACCATGTGCTTGGCTCTCATGTGATAAGACTTTTCCTCGCTAGACACAACACAAATGCCTACTCACCCCAGTTAGGGAGTCCACAATAGACCAAAGGACGGATACCACCGAAGTCCAATTTAGTAACCAATGAGTCTGTCTTACAGGAATACAAGTGAGGGGTTACTACAGGAGCAGAAATGACTCAGACAGCTATATCACCAAAGCCCACCCCAGTACAGGTGACAGCTCATGAAAGCTGGGAACCCAGAGGACACACGGCATCCTCTGGGCTCTAGTGGGCTTCAGTAGCTCTGCCCCTTCAGCTTCATTGCCTATGTATGGCACATGTAGCCCCTTCGGCTTCATTACCTATGTATGGCACATGCAGCCCCTTCAGCTTCATTACCTATGTATGGCACATGTAGCCTCCTTCTTAGGCCAGATCCAGGCAGCCTGGAGCTTTCCTTGGTGAAAGTCCTGTTTCTGGCATCTCTGTTATTGCCACTGACGCTTAGGCTTCACCTTCACAGTTTCACGCACAGACCATTCAAAAGGTCTGTTAAGGGAATGCAACCCTGCTGCAGAGTGCCTGGTGAAGCCTCCATGATCCGCTCACTCCTATACCAGCACGGCATGGACAATACCGAGTTTTGTTTCTGGTTTGAGACGGAGCTTGCCAGACCTTCCTGACAGAGCTGCAGTGACCTCTCTGTGCCTTCCCCAGGCAGCTCCTTTCCAGCAAGGCACTCTCTGTCCAAATGAATTGCTTTGCTATACTCGGTGGAGGGGCTGATGGGTGGAGCTGCTGATGGGCGGAGCTGCTGATGGGTGGAGCCTTACCTTTAACACACCTTTCCTATCACCCCAGTGCAAAGTCCATGGCTTCTCTTTAATGTCACCAGTCTCTGATGCTTTGTCCACACCCCCCTTGCCTGCAGCTTTGACCTTGTTCATGCTTTCGCCCTTGGCAAAACACTCATTTTTTTCATATTGTTTTGGTTCAGTTTTCAGTTTTCTCTCACTGTAAACATGGCTATGAGTAGTGATCAACAACTGTGCCACAGCCTAAGTGTTTTAGTGACTTGAAAGTTCTTCTGCCAAATTAACCCATTACCTTTCAGTTCATCCTCACTTAAAGTTTTGGGACACATGAAAAAGAACACTGTCCAATTCTTGGCTCGAATATGACATGAATGGCATCTATAGCCGGTATGACATCGATGGTTGTCTATAGCCGGTATGACATCAATGGTTGTCTATAGCTGGTATGACATGAATGCTGTCTATAGCTGGTATGACGTGAATAGTGTCTATAGCCGGTATGACATCAATGGCGTCTATAGCTGGTATGACATCAATGGTCATCTATAGCCCGTATGACATGGATGGCATCTATAGCCGGTATGACATCAATGGTCATCTATAGCTGGTATGACGTGAATGGTGTCTATTGCCGGTATGATGTGAATGGTGTCTATAGCTGGTATGACATCAATGGTCATCTATAGCTGGTATGACGTGAATGGTGTCTATAGCTGATATGACGTGAATGGTGTCTATAGCTGGTATGACGTCAATGGTCATCTATAGCCGGTATGACGTGAATGGTGTCTATAGCTGGTATGACATCAATGGTCATCTAGAGCTGGCATGACGTGAATGGTGTCTATAGCTGGTATGACGTGAATGGCGTCTATAGCTGGTATGATGTGAATGGCATCTATAGCTGGTATGACGTGAATGGCGTCTATAGCTGGTATGACGTGAATGGTGTCTATAGCCCAGTTTCCCCAAACAATTCCTTTTCCCCTCTGAAATCACACGAGCATTGCTGTTCCTGTCTGCATTCTTGTCTCTCTGTGTGTCTGTCTGCCACCCTCGCCTTCCCCACCATGAATTGTTCCCAGGGCTTCATGAAAGATGGGCAAGTGCTCTACCACTGAACTTTATCTCCAGGCCTTTCCCTGAACTTCTAAGCATCTATCTGAAACAAAAACAAAAACAAAAACAAAAACATTTCTTCCAGATAATTGTCTCTCCCTTTCCACCCCTGTTAATTTATTTTATGTCTGAGTATCCTATCCACATTTATCACTTAGTGCCAGAAGAGGGCAGCAGATCCCACTATAGATGGTTGTGAGTCACCATGTGGTTTCTGGGAATTGAACTCAGATCCTCTGAAAGAGCAGCCAGCGCTGAGCCATCTCTTCAGCTCCCAGATAACACTCTTCATTGTTATTCTCAGTGTAAGTCTTCTTTAGTGAGTTTATGTTCATTTTAGTCCATTTTAAAAGTCTGAATATTAAACATTTTCCCATTCTTAATATTTTTTTCCTTTTTGACATTTTTTTCCCTGGGTATAGAATTGTAAATATTTTTCTCTTGACTTTTAGAAGATATCTTCTATCCTCTATCTTTTTATTCAGAGAGCCTTTAAATATACCTTTTTGGGGACTGCTTTTTGACATTTTTATCTATGCATTTCCTTTTCACCAGTTTTGTTTTTATATGGCTTTAGTTCTTCCATTAATTTGGAAAAGGGTTAACTATTTTTTTCCTTCTCAGATTGTTTGTACTCTGTGCCCATCCCTGGGTTTGTAATTGCTTATTGTGTTGGGTTTTCCCATGCGTTCCTTATTGCTCTTGGGTGCTTTCTATTCCTTTTCTCTTCACAAATAAGTGTCGCGGGGGCAGTGAGGGTCACAGATCAGAAGTCTTGGAGGACTGGGATTGGGCTTGGGATCTAATCACTCTCTCCCACCCAGTCTTCCCAAACACTTGGCTCTTTGGTGGTGGAAGGGGCTGGGATCTTCTCGGTTATTTTCCTACTGTTGTGCTAAGACAGCATGACCAATGCAACTTATAGAAGAAAGTGTTCCATCTGGACTCAGGTTTTCAGAGGGTTGGAGCCTGGTATGGAGGAGCAAAGGTGTGGTGGCAGGAACAGCTGAGAAATTATGTCTTGATCTATAAGTGTGTGTGTATGTGTATATATATATATATTCTGTATATATATATATACACAGAGAGAGAGAGAGAGAGAGAGAGAGAGAGAGAGAGAGAGAGAGAGAGGAGAGAAGGAGAGAGAGGAGGAACGGAGATGGAAGTGGAAGGAGGGAGAGAACACTGGGAATGGCATGAATCTTTTGAACCTCAAAGCCCACCCCTAGCGACATGCCTCCTCCAAGGCCACATCTCCTAATCCTTCCCAAATAGTTCCAATAACTGGGTGTCATTCTCATTCAAATTACCACAGGATCCTAAAAGTTTCTTTTGGGTGGGGGTGACTGGAGGTAAAACCAACTCTCGTGGATACTAAGACAAGTACCCTAGCCCTGAACCATACCTCAGCCTCCTGGGATGCATTCTGGACATTTTGCTCTGCTGGGGACATAGCACTAAACAATGCCCCCCAGCCTTCACCTTCTGGATTTGCTATGGAGGCCAAGGTGAGGTGAGAAGCCCACCATCTTTTCTCTGTGATGTGAGCCAGATTATAGCCTTGATATCAGCAACCAGCTGAAAACCCTCACAGCCTTCTCTCATGTGTATTTATTACTTAAAAACCTTACCCAAAGGATTATCTGGCCCAGGTCCCTGTATTTAAGTACTTTGTTTTATTTACAGAGGAGGCCTAAAGAGGATCATTGACTGCATGGTTAGTCACACAACCTGTTTTTCCCAAGGGTTGGCTCAGTTCTTGCCTCCCCCATCACTTTCTTTATTGTAATTTCCATTAAGGCTGGCCTTTTCCTGAATTTTTATAGCCGTTAGCCTGAATCAATATTTTATTATTCAAACAGCAATGATAATAATATGCATTTAGAAACCATTTCTTGCCTGCCAAACACTGTGCTGTGTGTTTAATACTTCTAATGAGTTCCTCATGACCTTCCTTTGAGAAAGACATTTTAATTATTCCCATGTTACAAGAGAGGCATCTGGACTCACAGGGGATGGATAATAGACCTAGGACTACACAACTTGTAAGTGGCAGAGCCAGGATTTGAACCCTGGAGGTGTTGCTTGGAACTGTGCCTGAGAGGAGCATTGTGCTACTTTCTCCTTCCTTCCTTCCTTCCTTCCTTCCTTCCTTCCTTCCTTCCTTCCTTCCTTCCTTCCTTCCTTCCTTCCTTCCTCTCTCTCTTTCTTTTTTTCTCTCCTTCCCTCGTTCTTTTTGTTTTTTCTATTTTTTTTGAGACAGGGTTTCTTTGTGTAGCACTGGCTGTCCCGGAACTAGCTCTGTAGACTAGGCTGGTCTCGAACTCAAAGAGATCTGCCTCTACCTCCTGAGTGCTGGAATTAAAGCATGCACCACCATCACCTGGCATGTTGCATTATTTCTGTTGCACTGTGGTAGGTTCAATTTCACACTGGGCAGCAAGTGCTTCCAGGTGCAAGAAGCATATAATAAGTTTTTTTTTGTGTGTGATACTCTGTGTACTCCCAATGACTTGGCATAGTACCTCATATATGTTGCTATTTAATAAAACTTTACCCTGAAATTTTATCAGTTGCACTGCCATGCCAAAGGTGACCACTAGATGGCGATACATCCCAGCGAGTGGACAGTGGCTGCTACCCAGCCTTGGTTCTTAACAGTGGAGAGGGGGCAGTTCATTAAGAAGTTGGTGAAGGAAATACTCACAGCTCCTGGGAAGAGAGGGGAGAAAGGAGCACTTACTGCCTTCACTGGTGCCTGACGTTGCTTCCAGAGCCCCTGGAAGTCAGAAAAATGGGATCCAAGAGTGGAGAAGAAGCCAATAGAGACAGGGCCAGTTCACAGCAACGCACCCTTTCAGGCTCCTGGTGGAGGGCACCTGCCTCTTTTCCTTCCCAGGGCCACAGTGTGTAAATGGCCGGCCACACGCAGATGCCAGTCCCATTATTTCTAGTGGCACTCCTCCATTGTTGAGGTTTGGGTGTTGGAGCAGGGCTGTGGTTGGCTCCCTATCTCACCGTCTACCCTCTGCCACCATCTTCTCCCATCATCATCTCAGCACACCTTCCTATTTGGTCTGGTCAAGTCCTGGGAGTGAACACAAGTTCAGAGTCATGTGAATGACGGGGATGTCCCACACCAGTAGGAATCAATTATAGATGGGTACCTATGGATGGTGTCTGTCCTGGTCAGGGAGAGCTTCCTGGAGGAGAAGGTCTCCATAGGAGGATCTTAGGTGTCAGACCTTGGCGCTTGCTGCTAGTTTAACTTGGCAGGAAACAAAACAAAACAAAAAAGAAAAGAAAAGGAGACAAACAACCAAACCACACCAAACCAAACCACACAGGCTGTTAGGAGACCCTGACAGAGATCATGAATTATCTGTGGGCAGTGGCTTCATCTCAGACCGAGCTCCCCTTCTGTAGGATAATCACATTTGGTGTCCATGCCAGAATGTTCTAGTGTGAAGAATTTCCCTGAGACAGCAGGCTAACCTTGGGATGGCTGTCCTGGGCAGAACAGAACATATGTTGTCCGGACTTACCTGAGCAATGGTGGCTTTCTCGCTCAGGACCTTCTGACCTGGACCCTCTGATTTCTGAACACAAGGCAACAGACATGAGGCCAGAGTGCTTGGTTGCTGATTTATTCTGGGATGCATGGGGATTTGGGTGGAATTCCCACACTGGTCCATGGGTCAAACCGTTCAAACCCAGCCATCAATTTATGGTTCACCCAGATCCAGGCAGTGTGCAGGGGACACCAGCCTCAGGCTCTGAGACCCACACACTCCTGTCCTCCAGGGAGGGGGCTCCTTCCCCTTGGCGTGGGTCTCTCCTCTGCGTGGGTCCCCCTCCTCCTCTGCACTGCTTATCATCAACCCTCGGCTCTGTTCATACTCCTTACTGGGGCCCTGATGAAGGAAAGCGCCCGGGACAATGTCTCAGATGCACCAGAGAGCGCCCCCCTTCTGCCCAGCTCGCTTTGCCTTTCCTACTCTTCCTCATCCTATGTGGCCTCCTTCCAAATCCTAACAACCTCATGACAAATTATCCCACTGCTAAGTTAAATTGGCTGCTGCATCAAATACCGTGGATTATAGGGAAAGGAAAATACATAGCTCATTAACTCAAATCCCAGCCCCTCCCCCAGGCTTCGGCCTGCCTCCCTCCCTCCCTTTCCAGACGACTGCTGTCTCTTTCTGAAGACTTGAGGGGCTGGGCGGAGGAAGGGGCTTGAGTTCAGGGACAAAGGTTTAGATGTGGGGGATTGTGGAGGTGCAGGGGTCGGGATCAGGACCTGGGAGAACACTACCGCCCGTGCACTGCCTGAATCCTACCGGCAGAGGGCGGCTTGGCGCAGCTAGCCCTGTATGCGGGACTCAAGGATAGAGATGAAGTAGAGAGATCACTGCAGATCCTTCCTCATAGAAGGAAGGGCACATCGTCTCTGGGGACCCTTATTGGAGCAGGGAGGAGACATTCCTCTGAGAAGCAGGGTTTTGCCCTGTTCTGGAAGCCTGGCCGAGCAGCAAATGCCCGCGTGGATGACTGGGGAACTGCTCTGGATGCTAGGTGACCTTGCCTCATCCAGGGCTGGCAGGGACCTCAGGTTTCAGCTAACCAACAAGGTGGCATCTCTGAGAGGAGGGAGGAGAAGAAGGAGAGCCCTGTTCAAATATTCCAGAAAGGAAGTGGGTTCCCTGGGGGAAGATAATGCTCAGTACCCCCCCCCAGTCCCCATTCAAGGACCCGCCTGTGGGCAAAGCTAGGAGGGGTCCTGGAAGACCAGGCTTTCAGAGAGTCATGAAGAATTCATCCAGCCTTTGTGTTGGGCCTGCCGGTGAACTCCACACAGAGACAATGCCTGCGCTGGGGAGGCCTTTGTCTCTCTCCCAAAAGAGTAGTGTCAAATGATGGCCACGTGTGTGCAGACACCCCTCCAACCTTGGGAGAACGGTCGTCCCGTAACCTGAAGAGGGACACCTAATTCAAAGCTAATTAGCTGGAAACTAAATTTTCCTTTCCGTCATTCAGAAACAATTGGATGTGGCGACCTAAAGTGAGGGGTGGGGGTGGGGATCTTATATGCTATAAGTCTCAGTGAGCCCTCCGACGACGTGGAGACTGGATGCACTCTCTCTCTCTCCGTATGGCCAACCAGTCCAAAGGTCCACACAACAGGGTGCTTAAAAAGCCCATCGGGAAGGCCTGGCATTCTCTAAGAGGTTTCTGCCCCCACCTTGTGTCTGATACTGTGGTACCCATGTGCAATGCACATTGGAGGGATGTTTTTCTGCCTTTTGGAGCCTTCAGTCCAGCAGAGGAAACAGATTGCTAGGTGAAGAAGTCCCGTGAGAAGAAGCGATGATGGAGCACAGGATGGAGTGGGAGCCACTTCTTGAGATAGGATGGAGGTCCCTGCAAGGGGGGCATGTTGTGGATATTTGGGGAGGTGGGCTGCAGGCACAGGGCAGGGCAGCGTTCCCATAAATGTGGCACTGGGTCTCAAAAGTGGGACAGATGAGCAGGGATGCCAACAGCTGGGCGGAGGGTGCAAGGTCTGGAAGGACTCTGGCTTTAATTCTGGACGATTCTGAGCAGACAGCAACGCCCTTTACTCCTGCGGCTATATGGAGGGTGGGCTACAAGGGGAGGTGGGTGGAAGCCAGGAGGCCAAGTAGAGGCTACTGAAGTGGTCCAGGTGTGAGGTAGCAGCAGGCTTCCAAGTGCTTGTTTGAAAATGCTTCGTGGTGTGTGTGTGTGTGTGTGTGTGTGTGTGTGTGTGTGCGCGCGCGTGTGTGCATGGCGCGTGTTGGTGGTCTGGCCTCTCTGCTTCAGCCCTTCTTGGCATCCTCTAGTGGAGATCCCAATGCCTGACTGTGCTCATGCCATCTCTGGGATATAAGAGTTTGAGCCGGAATGCGTGGGAGCCAGCCTGGGAATCCAAGGGCCCAGCGTCTCCCACTCCCTGGCTTGCTGAGTGTCTCCAGCCACTTGCTTTCATGTGCTTCAGTTTCCCCAACTGTACAGTTAATGGGTTCACCGTTTGGGAAGCTGGTGCCAGGCCAGGTGAAGTAAAACGCTTCAGATGCCAGTGGTTCTCTAGAGAGCCGTGAGGAGACAGGAGGCAACAGCGTGGACGCTGAGGGGGAAGTATGCTGGGCATCTGCGGGAGGGTTAGGTCCCGATTATGCCTGACTTTTATGGAGTTTCTTGGAAGAAGGCACTCATTAAGGCAGACTTGAAGGGAAGGCATGCTTGCAGGAGGTGGAGAAGGAATGGGGAGAAGAGCAGGTGCGTTAAAAGAAGTTTTAATTCTAGTTAAAAGTCTAGTTTTAATTCCAGACTTTCAGAGCCAGAATAGACTTGGAAATGGTCAGGTCCAGCAGGATTTCAAATGTGTTTTTGGTCTTTGTTCAAACCTGCTGAGTGGAATTCTGTTGAAGAAGACAGGAAATATTAATAGCAAATGCGTATGGAGTGCTTACTGTATGGCAGGTATTTTGGGTCAGTTAAATTTTCCAATGATTTTAATAGGTTAATCCTACCAATCTCCTCATTTTATAGGAGCACGAGGCTCAAAGGGGTTAAGAAACTTGCCCTTGGTCACTCAGCAAAGACCCCATGCATTCTGGTCCCCAGCCTGCACCATGTGTTGTCAATTGTCCTGCAGCTGTGGCAAGGCTACAGAAGGCTTGGGGAAAGCTTCCTGGAGGAGAATGTACATTTTCCGTCTTCAGCCTTCCTATAGCTTTGGATAGCTTTTATCCAGAAGCCTCAGCCTT
>PVIU01002031.1:169296-186131 GCA_004026605.1 Ondatra zibethicus
TGTGTGTGTGTGTGTGTGTCTGTGTGTGTGTGTGTGTGGTGCCATCTGGAGCAGAAAGCTGGGCTCAGTGTCATGGGAGGCCATGCAACCCCTTTCATTCTCTCCTCATCCCCTCAGCTTGCTTTACAGTGGAGGAGTGAGGGAAGTTGCTGTGTTGGGAGGAGTGGAGTTTTGGCAAGTGGGGAGCAGTGTTTGATTTTCTTTGGGCTACACCATTTCCTGTGCTCCTTGCAGTGGAGAAGGGGGCATTAGAAATCCCTTGAACTCCAGAATTGATGTCGTCAACTCGGCGAGGGTGGGGTGGGGTGGAGGTGGACCGAGTGTGTCTCTGTGCTGGGTGGACCGAGTGCATGGACTGATCCCTGATTCCCACTGGCTCCTTCCGTCCTGGCTTTGCACCTGTTTCCCATGCAAAGGGTGTCCTTTGCCCCGATGTGTCCAGCGAGTTCTGGGCGTTCACCCATCAAACATTTATTAACTGCTATTGTAGGCACCAGGAACTCTGCATAGCAAGACAAGACTGTGTATGCATGCAGCCCCGTGCGGGCCTACGGTGGCACTGGGCAGACACCGGCGGCCGTGTCAACGGCTGTGGTCTGTCCTAAAGAGGGCTGACACATACATACCGTGCCAGTTTACTCTGTAAACTGTGGCTGCTGCAGGAGAGTTTTAGGCAGGGATAGGCAGATCTTGGCAGAGTGGTTCGTTTCGTGCAGGCAAATGCGCCAGCACAGCAGCCTTGTTCATTTTGTGCCAGGTCAAGAGCAATCCCACCCATCCAGGGATTCTCATACTCTTAGAGCCTGGGCTGTGGAGAGCTGTCTCAACCATCTCACCAGAACATTCTATCTCCTCTGCAAATCCCTCTCTCCTGTTTGGGCTTATCTTTTTCCACTCCACTCCTAAACAATGCCCCCTGTGCACACACTACCCCGAATAGTGGGACGGTGTCGAGGTCCGTTCTTGCATCACAATTTGTCCCTGGCTCCTCGAACAGTAGTTCGAACAGTAGTTATTGGTTGTTATTGGCATGGAGCCTGGAAGAGCAAGGCCAAAGACGAGGGGAAATCCAGAGTCCAGCGGGCTGCGCTGGCTCTCATCCTCTGGTTGTCTGGACCTCCGCCCATCCGGGGATCCTTTTGGCGGGGCGGGCAGCAGGGGGCGCCCGCGCGTCGGGATTCGCGCTGGTTCTGCTCGCGGTCAGGCGGGTAGGGACCCGTGGAGGCCGCCAGGGGGCAGCAGAGCGCGGGCTGCGGCGCGATGCGCTGGCCTGGGCGCGGCAGCTGCGTTCCCGGCTCGGAGCGCAGTTCTCTGTTAGGAGGGTAATTTAGAGCAATTACACCGATTATTATTGCTTTTCTAATTAGTGCTTTTCCTACAGAATTAGCCGAGTGTTTATTAGGAGCTGCTTGTTGCCAGCAGCTTAACTGCTTCGCTGCCAGGCGCGGGCGCCGGGAGGGGCCGCCGCGAGGGGCTGCTTGGTTATGTGGTTTCGCATAAAAGCACGGATTAAATATTCATTCTGCTTTGTTACATATAGCATTAAATTTTTATCAGCTGTATGTTTTCTTTGAAGTTTGTCCTACGTGTTAACATGCAGGCAGGCGGCAGAGAAACTTGTATCTTGTTGGTAGGGAGGGCAGATGGGGGTGTTCTGAGGAGTGGGGGCCAGATGGGTCTCTTAGCATCTTACACCTTTAGACTTTCCCCAGACCTTGTGTTCTGGACCCTTAGATTCTCGAAGGTGGGAATAAAGGAACTAATCTCTTCGTCTGATGGAAGAGAAAGACTAAGGCTTCACAGGGAGGGTCGGGATCTTGGTGACATTCATATCTTCTCATCTTCGGGAGTTCAAAGGTATCAGGCCCATGACAGACCCTTGCTGTATGCTCCCCTCTCTGGCTTCCACTCTCACAAAAGTAGCCTTTAAATTGTTCTCCTTTTGATCCCACCTAAGTCTGGGCGTGCCAAGATGGTGTCTGGTACCCACACCATACTCCTGGACCTAACCACTTCCTGTTTGGCAGAACTTTCTGGAACCATTGACCCACTCAAGCAGTTACACACGGCTGGGAAGCCCAGGGGAGTGAGTGTAGATCCGTTTAATGTTGGCTTCATTTGAGTAGCTGCTACTTACTTTGCCTGGAGGACTAGGGAAAGGTCCTCTCTGCCCTGGGAACCCCAGTGAGAAAATCTGAACCTACAGATCCAGAACAAAAGCAGAGGGTGCCGTTTGGGTCGTTGGCACCGCCTTGCTGTTCAGGGGCCTCGTGGGAAACCACTCCCTCAGCGCATGCGTGGGTTTGCTTACAGCTCATTAACCACTTGATGGAAAGGTTGGTGGGGGCGGCAGGGGCATATTGACAGAAAATCGATCAGAAATGAAGATTAATGATCTCCAAAGCCGTCCTGTGGGTCAATAGGGAAATGCGACTTGAGTTCAAAACGGGGGGTGTCATAAGCTAAGACTTCCTTGCACGTTTGCCCCTGCGCAGAGCAAGACCTGGGTAGAGACTAGGTATGCTGGCAGCTGCGGTCACAGGGGCTGGTGGTTAGGGAGATTTATGGAGAGGGCTTGGTCTGGAGTCTTCCAGCCAGATCTTTTCCTGGCCATGGCTCCTCATCAGCAGGTGGAAGATTAGGGGAAGTGGGGCCGACTTGTTCATCTAACCCCTGTGGGGCTGCTTATTTCTGTATTCAGGACAGGCTCCATGGGGTGGGGGGCTCTGTTCCCAAGCCTTGTTTGTCTGGATCAGACAAGGCTTTTCAGGTGATGGAGGAGAGGCAGCAAGTGTTTGTAAATAAGCCAGTGGGTGTCAGTGGGTGGAAGCCCTGGGATGGCAGACCCCAGTGTTCCATTCCCGGCGGAGGGCGGAGGGGAGGAAGTAAGGACGGCGCTGCGGCTCCTCGCTCCTCATGCTGTTGTAGGCAGCAGTTTTTGCTTCTCTTTTCAACACGACTGCTTTGCCCAGCAGTTCAGGCAGGGTACAATTGTGCTTTCGGATCATGCCTCTTACCTGAACATCGAAGTGCAGGCCTTCTCAGAGCCCCAGAGCCAAAGGTGTCCCTTGTGTCTGTCTGGGCTTCTCAGGCTTCATGGGAAGGTGTTCGGATGAATGTTCTGTGTCTTTAGCAGGGTCGTATTCCCCAGGCCTGGAATTTGGCCCCGAAATCCCAGTTGGCAAGGTGACATAGCACTGACCTCTGGGGTACTGACTGGCCTTGCTGGTTCCTCTCTTCCTGGAGATAGGAGGGAATTTTCCATTCATACCCCCCAAACGCCCCTGAAGCAAGAAGCCCACTAGGGCCTGTCTACCTGCTAGAAATTCAGAGAATTGACAAATGGGGGCGGGGGTAAAGCCTGGCTCAGGGTTACAGGGGGGTGAACATATATGAGAGGCCATGTGAGGTCTGAAGTCCACAAGACTGAGAAGCCACATAGTAGAGATATGACTCAAGGATCATTGCATGAAAGCCATGTGTGTCCCTCACCTTTGAAATCCTTTCTCTTGGAAACTGCCTGGCCACTCATGCCCCCTGGGCACCTTCTTCCACCAGCACTGACATTATTGACCAGGGGCTGTGTGATAGCCCACAGGCCTTGATGGCAAGAAGAGGTTCAAATGGTCTACACTGGGGGGTGGGGGATTGCCCACCTGAAGTGCCAGGCATTGCTGACATTGGGAGGTCCCTGTCCTCTACCCACTAGAAGTGCCACTGCTGCCCCCCCCCCCCGTGATCATCTATCATGTCTCCAGACATTGTCAAATGTCCCATGGAGAAGAGTCACTCCTAGTTCCCACTAGGAGTCTAATCTCCTTTAATAATGCACAAACTGATACCTGGAAATGCCACAGGCATAGTGACGCAGGGGCCATAAGTTAAAGCTCTATTAATTTGCTATCTGTTGCTGGATAAAAGGCTTACACATCCTGATTACAGTGGGGCTTGGAGCACAGGAAAAGCACAGGAAGAAATCACCGGGGAAAATGCTCGCTGGCTTGCTACCCATGGTTTGCTCAGCTTGTTTTCTTATACAGCCCAGGGCCACTTGCCTTTGGGTGGGATCACCTATGATGGGCTGGGCTCCCGCATCAAGAAGATGCCCCACAGACTTGTCTAGAGGCCGGGCTGATGGAGGCAGTTCCTCTGTTGGGGTGCCCTTTTCCCAAACAACTGTAGCTTGTGACAAGTTAACAAACCAACACAACAGAGAAGACTCACTAACAGTAGAGTTGAGTGGCTCTCTTAGTTCATGATAAAACACTGCCCAAAAGGAATGTGGGGGAGGAAAGGGTTTGTTTCATCTTAGTCTTCAAGGTAACAGTCCATCATTGAAGAAACCCAGTGCAGGAACCGGGGGGCAGGAACTGAAGCAGAGACCACGGAGGAATGCTGCTCTCTGACTTGCTCCCTCTGCTTGCTCAGCTCTTTTCTTGTAGAGCCCAGGCCAGCCTGACCGGGTATGGCTCCACCCACAGTGAGCTGCACCCTCCCACACCAATCATTAATCAATAAAATGTTCCACAGATGTGCTCATAGGCCAATCTGATGGTGGCAATCCCTCAGTTGAGGTCTCCCCTTCCCACGTGACCCTAGTCAGTGTCAAGTTGACAGAAGCTAACCAATCCAGGAGCCAAGGGGCTTGCGTTCTGGAGCCAGTCCCACCCAGCCAAACGAGTCTCTTCTCCTGGCTAGATCCACTGTGGTCGGAGCCCGCAGAGAGACCTCTGCCCCACCTCCATTTGCCTGTCTGTAGTTCGGGGATATTAAAGCTGCTTTTCTTCTCGATGGATGCTGTGCTAGAGCAAACCATAAGTGTCCAGTGCTCAGTAGATTGCCTGGCACCTCCCAAGGCCTCAGTTAACAGTGGAGACAATCAGAAGACAGCTCAGGACTCCTCTTCAGATGAGAACTAAGAGGATCTAAGCAAGATGCTAGGCAAGAGCATTTGAAAGATGTACTACAACTTCTCATCCTTCAACCAAAACCCCTAGAGACGCGGAAAAGACTTTTTACGAAGTATTGAAATATACTCAAAGTCTTAGACGAGAGGGCAGAAAGCCGCAGTGGGTATGATGCTGACAGGTTCCAGACTGGAGGTGGTGTGGAGACAAGGGCTCATGGGGACAATAGATAGTGCGGCAAGCTGGGAACAGCACGTGGCCCATGTCAGCTTCTTGCCTTTCCTATGGATGCTGTGGTGTCCACAGTGATGGACACCTGATACTGTGCATATGGGCACAGGAAGCCCCTTTGGGACTTGGAAAGTTCTAGAAGGATTGTGCCTCAATCACTCCATCTGTGGCTCTCCACAGGGGTCAGCTAAAATAGCATGCCCAGAGGTGCCCGTAACCATCTAGCAGGCTGGACACCCAGGTCTCCGGTGCTCTCCTCAAAGATGAGAGAGTAATCAAGAATCTCTGAGGACTTGCAAGGTGGCATCATGAGCAAAGTGACCAGCTCAGCACCAGCTCAACAAATGAAGGAACTGGCCATGGAGAGGAGGAGGAAGCGGCAGCTATTAGACTTGAGAGAAGGCAGTCCTGACATCATTGCAATGCTATGGAAACCTCTAAGAGGAGGTACACCAGGGAGCTTTCTCATCTTTGGGGCTTGTCTTCAATGGTTAGTCTCTTTCCCTCCCCTCTCCCTCCGTCTCCACCTCCTCTTTCCCCACCATCAAGTGAGCACTTGACTTTTCCTTATGCTCCTTCCCACAGAGGACCCAAAACCATAGGCCAGTTGATCCTAAACCTTTAAACCCAAACCAATCAATTTATAAATTGTTTATCTCAAATATTTGCTATAGTAGCAGAAAGCTAACACAGAAAGGACAATTAATCTATAGAAGACATGGAGGCCTTGAATCTATATACGAAGAATTAATGAATGATCACAGAAATGAGCAATTCTGTTGTTGAATTTTTTTTTAAATATCAACAGCAATGTATTAAAGTGCAAGATGAGTGTAGATGAAAGAGGAATAACAGCACAAAAGATCAAGACTTCACCAGCAATGCAACACAGAGGGCAAGCCGGCCACCATGAAGGACATCTCGGTAGGGAGTGTGCACAGGGACATAGAAAGGAAGGAGAGGCAACAGTCAAGAATTTACAGGATAGAATTTTCTAGAACCAAATGAAGATACTACTGTTCAGATTTAAAGAACCTGTGCATGGACAGAAAAAAGTTTTAAAAACTCACCGAAACCAAAAACCATAGATATGTCATGAGATCCTAAACATTAGAAGTATAAGAAAAACAGTGACAGAGAGATGATAGATAGAGATAGATAAATATTTTGCCTAGCATATTCATTTTCTAGAGCTGCTCTATGAAAGTGACTCGCGGGACTTTGTAATGACCCCAGCTGTGTGGCCGGAGTCTCAAGTAGAGCTGTGATTCATCTCTTCCCAAGGCTCTGAGAGAGTCTGCTCCAATCCCTCTCCCATCTCTGTCTGGTAGCTCATTTGGTCCTTACCTTGCAGCTGCATGGCCCCAACTCCGTCTCTGTCTGCATGTGGTCTTCTTCTTGGTGTCCTTGTCTTCTGTCCTCTCCCTACAGAGACACTGGTCTTTGGACATGGATCTTGTCCTAAAACAGTGGTTCTCAGCCTGAGGGTCATGACCCTTTCACAGGGGTTGCATATCAGATATCCTGCATATCAGATATTTACATTACAATTCATAACAGTAGCAAAATTACAGATATGAAGTAGCAACACAATAATTTAACGGTTAGGGGTCACCATTACCTGAGGAACTGTCTTAAAGGGTTGCAGCATTAGGGAGGCTGAGAACGCTGTCCTAAAGGACCCCATCTCCAGACCACTCTTTAACTGTACACCTCTATCTAAGTGAAGTCACTCTCTAGGTGCTGAGGACCTGCGTTCATTTTGAGGGGATGCCATTTAGCCTGCTAGCTAGAGGAACAAGGGACTGGATTGTTATCACACTCCTCATCAGCAAAATTGGATACAAGAAAATAATGGTGCTATGTTTTCAGAGCACCGAGGGGAAATGGCTTTGAACATAAATTATCATTCAAGTGTGAGGGTAAAATGATGCTATATCAGACAAATAAGGACTCAGAACATTTACCAGGCCTTCGAATTCCTCTTTGGAAGAATTATTGTATTTGGCTATTGTCCCCTTCTCCCCTAACAGTGAAGAAAAAGTAACCCTGAGTTGCCTGATATTGACAGAAAAACATATTTACTTCATATTTTTCAGCAAGCTCCTTGGACAAGAAGTATGGCTGAAGATGTATAGGAAAGAGCAGCTGGTACCTCATCTTACTACCCTAAATTCCAACTCCCCAAAGCAGCCACTCTCTGCTCTCCCTGCTGTCAGCTAGTGGGTTCTATATTTTGAAATTTCTGCCATAGACAGCTGTCTCTTGACTTCTCCATTTTCGGAGTTATCAACTAACTTTCATCTATGGAAAATTCTATTTTAGCATCTATTTTAAAGATGCATACATGGTCTTTACTTTCCCTCTAAGCACATAAGCCCCCTTTCCCCCATCCTCTCTGTATATTGGCTGATTTTGCGTGTCAACTTGCCACAGGCTTGAGTCATTAGAAAGGAAGGAGCCTCACTTGAGGAAATGCCTCCATGAGATTCAGCTGGTGGGTGGTGTCATCTCTGGGTTGCTGGTCTATAAGAAGGTGGGTTGAGCAAACCAGGGAAACAAGCCAGTAAGTAGCACCCCTCCATGGCCTCTACATTAGCTCCTGTCTCCAGGTTCCAGCCCTGCCTGAGTTCCTGTTCTGATTTCCTCCAGTGATGGACTATGATCTGAAAGTGTAAGCGGAATAAACCCTTTCCTCCCCAACTTGCTTTTTGGTCATGGTTTCATCACAGCAATAGAAACCCTAACTAAGAAAATTGGCATTGTAAAGCGCAGTATTTGCAAAGGGGAAGGCACATGATAAATAATGACTCCTTATTGTGCATCTTTAAAAGTGTGTAACTTTTGTAAAATAAATTATTTGTAATTTCATATTAACTTCCTAAGCTAGTATGACCCAATTCGGCTCTATGTAAACCTGTCTTCTGTCGACAATAAGAAACAGGACTAGGGGAGGACGCCATTAAGCTGGCAGAGTGTCATTGCCTACAACCTAAGCAAGACCTACAGACTTGAAAGCTTTCTAATAATTCATTTCAGAATAATTGGCACTTTCTCAATTCTTCATTATGTACCTTTCTATTATAAAATAATTTTACAAAAGCCCCTGTGACACTGAGATAAGCAATAGATACATAGATAATGATAAATATTTTTTAGAAATACCACACAAAAAGCAACCCATATACATTTGAACTAACGTCGATTCATAAAAAGACATGAGGTAGAGAGGGGAGCATTTCAGAAGAGAGTCAGGACTGGAGGAGAAGGAAGGCAACAAGAGAAAGGCGTGCAGGGTGACTCTGAGCAGAGTATTTTATACACGTGGATAAAATGTAACAACTGACATTCACTGTTTCAGATATGATAAAGTAACTGAAAAATAATGAAAATGGCGACTAAAGTGTTTTATTTGTTTTGGATAAGCGTCTTTCAGACATTGTCACCTTCTCTTCTGCTGAGATTCTCACAAAATAGCACATTTCCAGTGAAAGTGGGACCAGCAGGTAAATGTGACCTGATGATCCTCAGGACTTAGACATTTTAGTCTACAAACTTCTAGGATGATTAGCTGACTTAATTAGCTCAATTGACTGACTTAAATAGAGCCTATTTATTTATTTAAACTTGACTAAACATTTGAAATTAATTTAGAGAAGTATCTCACTGAATGTAAAACAGGTACCACCATTAGGTGTAAATACATAAATCTTCACAAACTCAGTAGCATAATGTTATTAGTATAAACTTTTTCGGGGTCTTATGTATTATTTTATATTTTAAGGTAAATATATATTTATGTATGACACTTAAAAAAAAAAAAGAAAATTGGCACCAGTATAGTGGGGTGTTGCTGTGACAGGCCCGACCATGGTTTGGGGAGGATTGTGGAAGGACTTTGGAACTTTTGCCTAGAAGAGCCACTGAGTGTTAAGTGCTCAGTAGGATGTTCTGCGGAGCCTGGAAGATAAGAACGTTGAGAGCGGTGCAGAGGATGGAGGCCTGGCTTGTGAAGTCTCAGAGGGAAGCTTAAAGGCTCTATCAGGGCTGTTTGTTATTTTGAATTAAGGTTCCGTGGTTCTGGTTAGCTGGGGCTGAAGAAGCAGCTGTGAGTAACAAGAACCCAGAATGACTGACGTGAAGCCTTCGCGTTACTGGGACAATGGATGCTGGTCGGCTGGAGCTAAGAAATTAGTGGTGATTAAGAAGAGACCAGCATCCGTGAGGAGAAATCTTCTGGGAAGTGTTTCCTGAGAGCACAGAGAAGCTGTGTTCCAGACACGCCCATGTCTGTATCTCACATTGTCAGCAGGACTCGATAATGTGAGAGTCACTCCGGGGGTGCTGGTTTTGAAGGCATGAAGGAGTCATGGGGAACAGCTGAGGCTTGGCACTGTGAGAGGCCAGGAGAGGCCGTTAGTGAAGGTGCAGCCTCAGTAGCAGTTGAAGACTGAAGACTCTTCCAAAGAGGTTGAGGCTTGGCACCATGAAGAGAGCCTATGTGAGGCTACTGTGAGAGTGCAGCCCAGTTGCAGCAGAAGACACCAGTGTTTTGGAGATGCCAGTGCCATGGGATGACCACCAAGAACAGCAGCAGCGGTGGAGCAGAGCCAGCCAGAGCCAAGAAGACAAACTGTGTGCGCTGCAGAGGGTGGAGCTGGAGAAATGACCAAGCCCTTCGGAGGAGTCCAGAAGATGGTGAGTGAATCCCAGACAATTGGGCACGGAGTTATTTATACTGTGGAGTTTGGTTTTGCTTGGTTTAGACTGTGATGGTGCCCTGGTTCCTCCCTCTTGAAGAAGGCATTTAATTTAATTTTGATTTTTAAAGGAGCCCACAGTTGAAAGACTTGAACTTTTAAAAGAGATTGGATATTTTAAAGACTGATTTTTTTCTTCTTTGTCGAGGGAGTATTGCATGCACTACCTTTCCACACCAACAGGGGCTTTGCTGGTGGGACTTAGAACCGTGACAAACTCCAGCATGCAGACTGTGAGGGCTTGGTACAGGTGCTAGGAGATCAGAGACGAGATGCCTCTGTTGGGTTTGCTGCTCAAGGCCCTTTTTCTCCTCTCAGTTTTTACTGGCAGGTTTGCAGGAAGGTGGTTCAGCCCTTTACAAACTGATGGGTGACCTCAAATATCCCCACAGACTCCTGTGACTTCTCATCATAGTCTGTCCAGTCCTTCCCTTGTAGATAGTGTCACTGAAGACTGTCTCTGACTTCCACACCTTCAGCAGCAAACTCAGCCTGGGGCTGGAAGCCAATTGGTTCAAGGCTCCAACGCTCAAACTCTACTAATGTCTTGAACTTCTCATTGTCTTTGGTATTATAAGACTTTGTGGTTGATGTGGGATTCCCCTCTGTATGCTATCAATATGTTTTATTGCCATTGGTTAATAAAGAAGCTGCTTCGGCCTATAGCAGGGCAGAATATAGCCAGGCTGGAAGAGATATAATAGAGAGAGTAGGTGGAGTCAGGGAGATGCCATGGAGCTGCCGAAGGAGTCAGATGCTGGAGCCCTACCCAGTAAGCCACAGCCTTGTGGTGATACACAGAATAATAGAAATGGGTTAATTTAAGATGTAAGAGCTAACTAGAAAGACGCTTAAGCTATTGGCCAAACTATTGTAATTAATGTAGTTTCTGTGTGGTTATTCAAGTCTGGGTGGCTGGGAAATGAACAAACAGTCTCTGTCTACAGATGGTGCTGCTCAGAATTGCAATGGAGATTTCCTGTACACACAGTTTGCACTTTGGGACCATGAAGGCATTGCCTCCTTTCAGCGCCACACTGCCCATCAGCCGGATATATTGCCAATTCTCTGAAATCTCACCACAGTTGCCACATTTCATCTTCAGATACCACCAGGAGTCCTCATCCATTGGCCGAAGGTTGGTGATGTTGTCCAGCTTGGCTTTGAACTACAGCACAATTTTCCCCATAGCTGCCAGGTCCACAGTATGCCACTGCGACCTCTCCTTTCTGGCCAGTCATCAAGACAGAAAGTTTAATGTGTTTGAATTCGTGAAGACTGGAATTTTAAAAGTATTTGTTTTAATGTGAGTTCTTGGGGATGAATAAGAAAGGAAGGGTTGTAACTTAATAGTGATGCATTTTTGTGTCGAGTTGACAAGGGGTCAGTTGTACTGGCTGGCTTTGTGTGTCAATTTGATGCAAAGTAGAGTCATTAGAGAGGAAGATGCCTCAGCTGAGGAGATGCCTCCTTGAGATCCAACTGTAAGGAATTTTCTCATTTAGGGATCAATGGGAGAGGCTCCCAACCCATGGCAGGTGGTGCCATCCCTGGACTGGAGGTCCTGGGTTCTATCAGAAAGCAGGTTGAGCAAGCCAGTAATCAGCACCCCTCCATGGCCTCTGCATCAGCTCCTGCCTCCCTGCTTGAGCTCTTGTTCTGACTTCCTCCAATGATGGACTATGATCTGGACATGTAGGCCAAATAAACTCTTTCCTTCCCAACTTTGCTTTTTGGTCATGGCGTTTCATTGGAGCGATAGAAACCCTAGCTATTGCACTCCAAGAGTGATGGCGTCTAATGAAGGCCCCACTGAGTGTTGATCAGTATGACCATTTGCATGGTTGTTACAGTTAAGGCATAGATGTGTGGTCATGTGCCTTTCTTCTCCTCTGAATTGGCCCTTGTTTTATGTTCATCTGTGGGCTGTACAAGATCAGTAGTCCTGCTTGTAAATCCATGCCCCAAGCCCCACAGAAGGAAGAGCATCTTTCCAGTATGCCCAAAGGTACGAGCTACTCCAGCTGCCAGTATACCGGAATTTTTCTTCATCTCTTTTTGGGGTGCCTCTCTTTTTCTTGGTGTACATCCTCATTTTCATGAACTCTGTTCTTCCCGTGAAAGATAAACACCCCTTGACTTAGGATCTACGATTTCAGACTGGAAGCCACTTCCCCATAGACCTCTACAGGGATTTCTATGCGCTCTCTCAGCTTCCAGTATTACTTCAGATGCTTGGATTCTGAATCACCTGAAATCATCCTTGATTTTTAATATGACCTTTTTCTGCCCTTCTGGAAGCTTTTTAGGACCATTTATTGATCCTCACTATTCTTCAGTTTCACTGTGATGTGTCCTAAGGAATGCAAATGACCACCCAATTTAAAAACAAAACAAAACTAGTCTCTTAGCCTTTTTAGTGGCTATATATGAACTATAAGTATAAATAGAACTACTGTATTCTAGGAAGCCCCTTAAAAGGACTTACATCTTTTTCTTCTTTCCCCCTGTTGCCGTGGTGGAGATGTAATGGCTGGAGTCCCAGCAGACATTTGAACCATAAGATAACTTTGGGAACAGAAGCCATGTCCTGTGAGGCAGCGGTATTGCAAGGCATACATTCCCAGCACCTGCAGTGACCTTCACTGGGTTCAGTGTTTCTGGGCTTTTGCTAATACGAGACAAAATGTATTCCAATATATAATTTTCTGGTTGGCAGAGTTCACATTTCTGTGTTTTTTAATTCTAGGTGTATGAGTGTTTTGCCTGCATGTATGGAGGTGTACCACATGCATTCACTGGCTATAGAGGCCATCAGAGGGTACCAGACCCCTGGAACTGGATGAAACCAGAGTGACAGACCATTATGAACTGCTGGGTGGGTACTGGTAACTGAACCCAGGTCATCTGCAAGAATATTTATTTATTTATTATCTACTTCGTGTTCTGCCTGTGTGTGTGTGCCTGCATGACAGAAAAGGGCACCCGATCTCATTAAAGATTATTGTGAGCTATCACATGGTTGCTGGGAATTGAACTCGGGACCTCTGGAAGAGCAGCCAGTGCTCTTAACCTCTGAACCATCTCTCCAGCCTATTTCTGTTTTTTTTTAAGCTACTATTTTGTGAGCTTTTGTTAAGCAAAGCCCATGTTATCTCTAAATGATACTATAGAGAAAATCATGTATCTTCCCTCATGAAGTAGCCTTAAATATTCTGTCAAAGACCTCTCACTGAGTGCATGATCGTGAGATCTGGTCTCAACATACAGCCCTCAAAACTCCAGAGACATTAGAGGTTAAAAGACTGAAAGAAAATGCTGGACAAAATGTGAGGCGTCTTCATGGGAGACAGCAGGGACAGTGGAAGTGACAGAAAGTTGGATTAACCTGGAAGTGAGAATGGACACTAATTCCTTGTATGGTCGACTCTAGAAACGATTGAATCTAGAAGAATCAAATGATGACAGGTCAATGACATTAACTGAAAGGTAGAAAAAAGGGTATGTTATGTAGAACACATGGTGGAGACAGACAGACACACACACACATGCACACATGTAAACGCATACACCACCACCACCATCATCAATGCAGCTCTAAGCATATTAGCAACCACAACACTTTAGAATGAGTTGTATTCTTCTCAAATTAGATTTTTAAAAATTCTGCTTGTGTGGTTCTCTGGGAAAGCACATACATAAAACAAGTAACAAAGTTGAAAATAAGAGAAAAAATATAAAGATATATACCAGTGTGGACTAATAACATAAAAATAGGGCTAGCGATATTAATAGCTAATAAAGAGGAATGCTTTATGGTGAGGAAAGAAATTCCCTGTTAAGATGATCTATGGCAATCATGGCCCATTATGCACATAACAAAAACTTGAAAACATAGAAAGCAAAAATTGATCGCATTCCTGGGAGATGCAGACAAATATATCCTTATATAGTCAGGGATTTTAACTTACTTTTCAACAGCTCAACCAGACAGACCAACAAAGAAGCCAGGCAAGGATATGCAGGACACATGGAACATGATTGATCCATGTGCTTATCTGCCAACCTGGGGAGGGAGGAAAATCTCTAACACAGACATATATGTTGGGTCAGAAATGAGTCAATGCATTTTAAGAGATTGCCATCAGAGTTCAATGCCATATGTGCCAACATGGTATGATGTCATGAGAAGCCACCCCCACATAACAGTGGAAATAAACCCACACACCTGTGATTGAAATACTATGCTCATCTCCGTGATAGCTGGACCACAGGGTCAGTCGAAGTGGAGATTACATGCTATCCTGAAGTGTGTAGAGCACACTATGCCAGCATGTGTGGAGCGAGGGGTCATTAGAAAACATCAGGCCTGCAAGTGAACAATCTACGATGTCATTTGAAGACATTAGATAAAAACCAATAATCCAGAATCACAGACAGTAGACTGTAGGAATTAATAATGATAAACTCTCAAAGGAATGTGAAACAAAGAGGTGACCTTACTCATAAAACCAAAATCTTTCCTTTAAAAAGAGGAGTAAAATAGATACAATTTTTCAAGATTGATGGAAAACATGAAGGGTCAACACAGCTAAGCAACAGAAGGAACTAGGAACAAACCAGATTATAGAAGGAAAATGAAAAAAATATGACCTGGAAAAAAGTATTTGTGTTAAAAGTTTTGTGTCAGATGAATTGCAGTTATTAATTTGATCAGTGGACGTTCATGATGCTCCTCAATCCCCTGACATTCAGAAATTTAGAGTGTGGCAAGATGCCACCATATTTGATAGCTTCAAAGTTTCTCTCAAGATGGGCTTCAAGCATCCTGGGAATGCTGTAAGCCAGTTCACACCTCTAGGGTCTATGGTCTGACAGCAGACTCTCGCCAGAGTCTGCCACTGCGTCAAGTTGAACAGTTGTGAACAATATGTTTCTGGGGTTGGGAAGCACCCAGTCTGTGGTATGGGTCATCACAACACGCCCAACTGGTTCAGACTAAGGGTCCACTCCAGCTAGACTTGTAAAGGACAAGGAATCACTTGAGGATGAAAGGTCTTTATCAAGTTGTTTTGGGGTGAATCAGGATGGAACTATTCCTGTTTGCCTTCCCTGGCCTCCTCGACTGTGTCTTGCTATCATGGAGTCTGCAGGTGTCCACACTGTAGTCTTGTACCTTCTTCCTCTCCTTAGCAGGTCATGTATGGAGAAGGCTGTTCCCTGGGGCTGTCTGGTGGCCACCTGGGCCACAGGCATGTGTGAGGGGAAGTGGCATGTGTCCCTTGGGATCAGATGCCTTCTGTGTGGCTCTCCTAATTGTCTCTTCCTCTGTCAAAAGACTGGCTTCCTCCCTTCTTGTCCCTGAAACAAATAGGGTAGTTCTGTGATGGCCAGGGGGATAAGAAGAACTTACTGGTGGAAGCCACAGCAGTTGGGGGTCTCTTGTCATGGCAGCATCCTCAGCCTGGGCTGGCTGGTGGAGCACCAGGTCCTGCATTGTCTCACAATTTGTTTGGTCTCTTATAGTGGAATGAACAACATAGAGCAGAGACTACATCTTTTGTTTATTCAACAGCTGTTTGTTTGGTTTCCTCTAAGGAACAATTGTGCCCCAGGTGCTGTAAATACAGAGGAGGACAGAATGCCATTGGCCTTGAGAGACCTTTGTCTCATGGGTACCCACATACATGGCAACAATGAAGCCCCGTCTAAAGAGAATGTGACTGAGAGTCAAAAGGAGCTAGTGAGGGGCCCCACATCTAGGGATGGCATAGGTCAGGGTCTCTTTCATGTTCTTGTTGTCTGATGGTGAGCCTTCCCCCTCCCTGGGCTACAAGGATTTCCACTCTCTCCCTGCCCAGCAGGTGGCTTTTCTAATGGCCTCTAAGAAGCTAATGTTTAATGGAAATGCTATTCCTGCACACGAATTTAGGATCTTCAGAAAGTCGCCGCCCACCTTTTGGCTCCACACCTTAGACAGAGGGTATAGGGAGTTGGCTTGCAAATGACATTTGAGGTAAATTATGAACGCTGAGGACCCCTTTATTAGACACTCTTCTACAAAGGAATTTTATTTCAGCTCCGGTGACACATGATAAATGGCTGCTTCAGACAAGAAGTAAACTATATCCTTCTGGCCAGTGGATCCGAGGGCAGTATCAGCTAGGGGACGAAAATCCAATTTGCTTTTAAATGCCATTCGCTCCTTTCATACCAATGGCACACGTTATGAGAATGTAGAAGTTTAGACGCTAAGAAACTTTGCATAAACCCTGTCCAGCCAAGAGATCCTTTCATCAAATCCAGGCTGGAGCAATATGGGAATATCTGGGGAAAGCGCACTCCCATTTTTATGCATCCCCCTGCCCCCCTCCACTGACGTGACACGGGTTTGTGGAATAAAGGACTTTGCCAGACAGTGAGCGGAACAGAAAATCCAGCGAATTATGTCCTACTTAGGAGCTTCCAAAAGGTGGCTTTGAAACAATTCCCCAGGATAAATAGAATAGGCGATCACATAGAGGAAATGTGTACATACATATACTGAGCAAAGCCTGCCTTCTAACTCCTTAAATAGCTAGAGGTTGGGAGAGAAATGGAATTCAATTCAACATCCCATTTTTCTGCCTCTTTCTCACCCTTTCCCAGCAAGGCTGATTGGCAAGCGAGGTATTAGGTTCATCTTAGGTGATGTATACGATGGTGGGGGCAGCCACATCTGATGGAGGACATTGTGGGCGCACTAGTAGCAAAGAGGAGTGGCTATTGGAAGGGGCCAGAAGGACAACATGGCAGGTGAGATATAGTCAGGATGCTCTTTAGCTCAGGGTGGGATCAGTGAGCACACACTGGTGACAGATCATGGGATCAGTGAACACACACTAGTGACAGATCATGGGATCAGTGAGCACACACTAGTGACAGATCATGGGATCAG